>OY744529.1:62051579-62204079 GCA_963556195.1 Sepiola atlantica | reverse complement strand
TCGAGATGTACAGACAACAGGTGCACATATAGAGTGACAGAATGGACCCCGTGGCAATGGAAAAGACCTAAAGGAAGGCCAAAACCCCGGTGGAGAGACGATTTCAATAGTCAACTAGGTCCTACTTGGCCACACCTAGCCAGGGATAAAACAAAGTGAAAAGAAACCAGGGAGGGGTTCCTCCACCAGGAATGATATAAAAAGACCCTGATGATGATGATGATGATGATGATGATGATGATGATGATGATGATGATGATGATGATGATAAACCAGAATCAAATATTTATTTTGTAGGAAGAAAGCTATCGATGATAAAGAAACGATAAAGAGACTGATTTTACTTTATATATTAGATTTGTAAAATTTTATTCAAATTTTGAAAACTTCTCTGTTCAAAAAGATGACTCTATATTTGTAAGATGGCGTGCATACCACTTAATAATTGTTAGCAAACAAAAACGCTTTGCACTGCAGTAGTTTGTCACATAAAAAAGCACAAGTCGGCTGGCTGCTCTCTATCTACAAGTGGACACTTTTCTTTATGTTCACAGCCTATCAAATATCGTGCATTAGATAAAGGACTGGCTGCTTATTTCCTTAAATATTTTCATAAGGAGAGGGGGTATTGGGCTTTTTATCTTCTCCTAAAAAACTACCTCGCCATTTATTTGAAAATGTTACATAAGCTTGTCTTAAAGAAAAAAAAAACCCTAAACGAGTGACGTTGTTAATAAAGAAAATCTAGGCCATTTTAAGATCTGATTACATTATTTTGGAGCTTTATATTGGCATCTAACACCTCATCTTATAGACTTATATCTTTGTATGTGAAGAAAAAAAGATGCTTATCCATTGTAGAGTTGAATGAATTATTAAGTTCATAACTGATGAACATCTAAAACGTCACATTACAAAATATTACAATCTTTTGTCTTCTAATTAAACGACTTCCATCTCTCCATGGAGAACACTAACAAGACATTTTCAAACTTTGTCGACCTCCACTGGGGAGACAGTCTAACCCTCGGACTTTATTTCCTGGTCGTAGTTTGCGTTGGAATCTGGGTATGTTGTCAATTTTATATTTACTTTCTTTTGTTGTTGCTTTCATGATTCAAATTAATGAAATTGAAATGTACACAGGTGGTGCACAGATTCTCGAAGTCGAGGTTTCCGAGGCACGCTTTGGAATCATTTGTGTAACCTAGGATCTGTTCTGAACTGTTATGATGTGATGTTGATTTACCCGAAATAGGGTACATCAACATCACATCATAACATAAACCATCAGCCTCTTCTTTGCTGGAATAAGGTATAGTTCGGCTCTGTCCTAGGAGGTGCACCCTCCCAAGCATTATCTCCTCCTTCTGGTGGAGAGGCGAGGTTTGTTTATCATCGGTGGTCTAAGGTGCTCCTACAGATTCGTTTTCGGCTATTTTTATAATCGGTCGTGCTGGGTTTTTTTTCCACTGCAAGTTAAACTGATTCCATGTCTAACCTTGTTGCAAGTGGGAAGCAGGTAAAAAATCCTAACCGGGGAAATCCTTGTCACATTTTGACAACCTAGAGACTGTCTTGGCTTCATCAGATCATTCTTTGTCAGAATGAGCCATTGTTCGGTTCGTTCCTAAGAGGTCATCCTCCCAGTTATTATCTTCTTATTTGGGATGAAGGAGGTTTGTTTATTAATAGCTGGTTGCTTAAGGTGCCCCTACCTGTTGATGGCTCCATTCTCAGCTATTTTTGTACCCTTCCAGACTATCTGTCTTTCCTCTCAACATTAAATTGACTTCCTGTCTAACCTTACTCGGGTAAGAAGCGGATAAATAATGATCCCCATTGATTAATCCGATTATAATTTCCAACGATTCCCAAATGGTGGAAAAAAACGAGCAGGGTAGCATCAATGAAGAGAGTGGACCGGAAATAAGAAGCTGTAAAATGAATTCTTTTTTAAAAGTGAATGTCTTCAGCTTTTAATTTTTGTTTGATTGTTTTGTTGAAACCTATGATTGATTTTGCCACTCTCACCTGGCATAACTAAGGAGTGGGATCCATACCTCGTGTCATTTAAATAACGAAGCAGTAAAATCAACCAGAGATAAATAAATAGGATCAATTATACTTCAGTGATCTAATAATCAGAATCAGAAATCTGCACAACATCCACTTATTTCAATGTTTTGTTGCTTAAATTTGTTTATACATTTTGTTTAATAAAAAGTTTGTAACTTTTTTCTAAATTTATTTTTTTATAAATCTCTAAAGTTTATAAAAAAACGTTTTGTTCAAAAGAGGAGTTTGAGAGTTAGTAGGCGTGCCATGGAATGAGTCAGCTCGCTGTGAGGTCTCCTGGCCGGAAAGAGAAAGAGTCTAGCTTGCACTCCTTTTTATAATCTTTTATCATGTGGTCAGTTCGCAGGAGAGATGGCCCATGATTGGTCAAGCCAGAAAGGAAGTTAAATGCGTGCACCAATCAGTGCCGAGCTTAGAAATTAAGCACAGATTCAAAATCGTAATGGCCACTGTCACTGTTAGTTGTGTGGCTGCTACAAAGGTAAGGATGTTGCTTATAATTCAACCAGAGGTAAAAGTAAAATGTGTATGTGCATGAAGTTCAGTGTATAAGCTAGTATGTGTGCATGCATGAAGCTCTGTGCACAAACCTGTATGTGTGAAGCTTTGTGGACAAACCAGTATGTGTGTGTGCATAAAGTTCAGTGTATAAGCCAGTATGAGTGCATGCGTGAAGCTCTCTGCACAAATCAGTATGTGTTTGCGCATAAAGTCAGTGTATAAGCCAGTATGAGTGCATGCATGAAACTCTGTATACAAACTGTTGTAGTATCAGCAATAGAAATCTAGCTAGCCCTCCTCCCACTCCCTTCCCATATCCCCTCTTCCGGTTTCGGGCTCACCGTCAGCAGTTCCGGTTTGTACACCCAAGTAAATAAACGTGTTTCACTTCAGCCTCCTTGTATTTTCGTCTAATCGACATCAATCAATGTATACGGATATCACAACATGGTGTCAGAAGTGGTTGCAAATAAGTTATAGACATCTACAGTTATCGTAGAAAAGTCGAACAACAACAGAGAAAAAAAATAGAGAAGATAAACAAAAAAAAAAAAAAAGAAACGGGTCAGCAGTCTACACGTGGAGACGGTAAAAGAGGAACTCAAAACAAGTAAGTCACGGTGTAAAGTGAATCTACAAAGTCACGGACATAATACCAAAAAAAAAAAAAAAAAAAAAAAAAAAACAAGCAAACAGAGAAACGCTGTCGAAAAACGCCAGAACAAGACCCTGTGAAGGTAGGCGATTCGCTATTCATATCCATATTGTTATTGTTATTTTTCTAAACCAACAACAACAACAACAACAAAATAATTTATATACAAATACCGTACGCTAATAACTCAAGTTACACAACAAAAATTAAAAAAATAAATAAATAAAATAATAATAATAATACGTATTCTTTTTCATTTCTTCTACGTGTACTAATTCACTTTATCAACAATGGCCTGTCAATTACCTCCCCCGTCTATGGATTGGCAGAGTGCCAATTTACCAAAAGATTTCGACAGATTCGCTCGACAGGTTATGTTGCACTTTAACGGACCTCTCAAAGATGCAAGTGAAGACGTAAAAGTGAATTATCTGTTGCTATGGTCGGGAATAGAAGGCCAAGAGTTGAGTGACACATTTGAATTTGAGGCAGGTGAAGCGTGCAATGTAGAACACTACATCAAGAAATTTCGCGCATATATAGAGCCGAGGTCAAACTTCCGCATCGCGAGATACCAGCTCCTACAGTGCCGGCAACAACCTGATGAAGCAGCCCACGGATTCTTGAAGAGACTAAGGCAAATAATAAAACAGTGCGAGTACGATCTCCCCGTCGAGAAAACCCTTCTGGTCGACCTTTTTATTTTTGGACTGAACATAAAGTCCACACAAAAGGCATTACTCAAAGAAGGAAAGAATCTCAGCATCGCAGAAGCGCTACATGCTGCAGAGACAGAAGAGGCAACACTGAAGCAGGTGGAGGCAATACAAAGCACACATAGAGAACCAAAGATCCCCGAGGAAAGAACAGAAGATGCCCACGCAATAAAGACGGGGAAGGAGTACTATAATAAATGTTACTTCTGTGGAAAAGGCCATTACAGAGGTGAATGCCCAGCAAAAGGAAAAACCTGTGGGAAGTGCCGGAGGACAGGGCATTTTGCAGTTGTTTGCCGCACCAGAGACACAAAAGACTCCATTAATAAGCACGATAGACCTCCAAGATCGGCAAAACCCCCAAGATATAGAAACGCTCACAACATAACAGCACACAGCGACGAAGAAGACGACGACTTGCCAAAAGAGGCATATTTCCATACCATATCAGCAAAATCGCATACTCCAACAGATGCTAGAGAGGCATATGCGGAATTAAGAATAGGGAACAACAGATCCCAAATAAAAATAAATGCAAAGGTGGACACAGGCGCTATGAGCAACCTTATCCCTTGGGAATACTTCAAAAAACTCAAGCATGTACACCTTCAAGACACTCCTATCCGACTATTAGCCTTTGGGGGTGTTCAAATCGACCAAGTGGGTGTATGTCACCTAGGAGTCAGATATGGTGACAAGTTCACAAGTACCAACTTCCATGTAGTAAGAAGTGATGGACCCGCGCTACTTGGCCTCCAGACATCTAGGAAACTAGGACTAGTGACCCTCAATTTTACAATAGGGACCAATATACCAAAACAAGATCACACCACTTTACCCGCGGCAGTACAATCAAAACCAGAAGGAGATACGAAAGAAAGAGAACGGATACTCAAGGAATTTGCTGACATATTCGAAGGCATTGGCTGCTTGCCAGGGGAGTACAGCATCAAGATTGATCCATCAGTACCCCCAGTAATACACCCACCCCGTCGGGTACCAATAGCCTTGAAAGAGAAATTCAAAGCAGAGTTAGACTCCCTTGTAGCTCAAGATATAATAACCCCTGTAACAAAACCGACAGCCTGGGTCAACTCTTTTGTATGCGTCACAAAAGCCAATGGATCTGTCAGACTATGCCTGGACCCTAAGGACTTAAACAGGGCAGTGTTGCGGCCACACTTTGTTACACCAACATTTGAGGAAATCATCTCCAGACTTCATGGAGCAAAATGGTTCTCAATAGTGGATGTGAAATCAGGCTACTGGAACATGAAGCTGGACAAAAAATCAAGAGAACTTACAACATTCATCACTCCTGAGGGACGCTATATGTTTAAGCGCTTCCCAATGGGGGTCAAGAGTGCGCAAGACGAATTTCAGCGGCTCGACCTGTAACAGAACAAAATGAACTATCTCCCCCACCCCGCAACCTCTCCAGCCCATCACAGCCCAACGTACTTCTCCTTTAATACAGAAGGGGATGTTGTAGTATCAGCAATAGAAATCTAGCTAGCCCTCCTCCCACTCCCTTCCCATATCCCCTCTTCCGGTTTCGGGCTCACCGTCAGCAGTTCCGGTTTGTACACCCAAGTAAATAAACGTGTTTCACTTCAGCCTCCTTGTATTTTCGTCTAATCGACATCAATCAATGTATACGGATATCACAGCACAAACCTGTATGTGTGAAGCTCTGTACATTAATCAGCATGTGTGTGTTAAGTGTAGTGAATTAATTTCTTCTTTTGTTATATAATTGTAATGTTTACTATTTATATTGTAATTATAGGGGAGTAACTTTGTCATTTTATTTATTTTATTCTAATTATTTCATTTTAAGTATCAGTCATTAACTGCTTTGACCTAATTGGAATATCCAGTTCATTCTTTTGGTTTTTGCTATTTTCTATTATTTAATACTGAAACGTTGATGAGTTTACTTATCTTGCCCATAAATTTGTAAAGGAGAATTGCACAGAGAGTGAACTGAATGTATGAATCTGCAAACCCTGGTCTGGACTGGACTGGACAAAGTGAAAGCAATCTGGAAGTCAAATCTTTCTACCAAGATGAAACGCAACTTTTTTGAAGCAATTGTTACATCAGTTCTCGTATTTGGAAGCATCACCTGGACTTTTACCAAACGACTGGGAAAGAAACTTAATGGTGTGTACACAAGAATGCTAAGAGATGCTCTCGATGTTTCCTGGAGCCAGCACCCTATAAAGGAGGAACTTTATGGACACCTTCCTTAGATCTCAGTCTTAATCAGAGAGAGAGAGAGAGAGAGAGAGAGAGAGAGAGAGAGAGAGAGAGAGAGAGAGATGAACTAAATTTGCTGATAACTGTTGCAAGGCTTAAGATGAAATCGTCAGCAATGTTTTTTTGTGGATGCCAAAGTAAAGGTGTAATATTCAGTGGGAAGATCGCACAGAACTTACAACAAGCAACTGGTAGAGAATACACAATACAACTATGAAGATCTACTTGGTGAAATGGAGGATAGAGCCAGATGGCAATAGAGAGTCAAAAAGATCCGTGACACTGGCACGACTTGATGATGATGATGATGATGATGATTGCCATAACATAATACCTATTACAGATGGTTCATTAAAATATTGCTACTCTGTCCATACCTGGGGTGAGGGTTCATACCTTTCCAATTGGTATTAGTGTGTTAGTGAAATCACAATAGAGCTGATAATTCGTCTTAGCAGATTCCATAGTCAGCCTGGATATTCATTACTTCAAAGATTCACCTCTCTCCAACTCACTGTTGTAGGGCATAGACTATAAGGATGTATATTGGAGACAAAATGTTTTGTTTTTACTAATGAGTCACCATTTATCTAGGCCAAAAGTCACTTGAAGATAAGGATTAATGGTATGGATGGATTGTCAGTTGAATGATGAAGAATATTATAAACGGATTGAAAATAATGAATGGAATTAATAAAATTTGATTACTTATGTGGACGGTTTATGACAAGAATTTGTTGACATTGGATTTGAAGACGACCATGTTGTAGTCTGCAGGGAAGCAGTCTCGTGGTAAGATGGGAAGTTCTAAGAAAGAAACACTATTTATGGAAATTCGGTTTGATGCTAGGCACATGGAAGAAGAAATTAAAGTTCTTTGCTTCCTCCCATGACACAGCTTTCTGCACACGTCAGCCTAACCTCAGATGGATAATTTAATTTTTGAGGGATAAATTTATTTTACATGGAAAATTCCGTTATTTACTTTTTATACACATGCACCAAGCATATTTTTCTTCCGACTGTAGTCGAGTGCAACCCAAAGATTCCTTTTTCATTGGCTACTACAGCGAGATGTAGAGGAGGATGCTACTCCTTACCCTGGATTGCTTCATTTACCCTTGATTCTCACCTTATAATGTTCGGTGTTTACCAAGAAGGTATAAAATACCATTTTTTGAGTCTTTGGTATGACTCAATAGCAGACTGAATCCACATTTCCTGGCCCATTAACACACACTCTAACCATTATGCCAAATAAGCTGGTAAATTTGCAAATATAATTTCATATATGATTTTTATATGGAGACAATTATAATATTATTAACAACAATTTGTCATGTGAAACATAAAATAGTTCTTGATTAAGATAACAGATGCAATGGACCAGGATGTTTGTATTACTTACACAACATAATAAAACATCATTGTGGTGCTAGAGCTCCCTCCTAAGGTCAGAAAAGTGGGATTTGAAAAGCCAGCGCCCTAGAGAAAAAGCATTCTGGCCGAACAAACCTTCCTGCGCAGCCTCATCAGTATTCCCCGGTAGGGGCGCCTCAAGCGATTAGCAATAAACTAACGCTTTTTCAAAGGGCAAGAAGATAAAGCCTGAGAAGGTGGACCGCCAAAGAACTGCACAGGACCATACCTCAGATCGACAGAGAACAAGCCATCATAAAAAAATGGCCTAGACTAGACTCTGTCAGTCTGATTTTGGTATGAACTAACCCCGATGTGTTTGGTGGTTACAGACATGCATTTTCATCAACCAAGTGTATTAGCAGAGAACAGCTGTAATAAATTATATCTTATTCAGATGTTAGTGTCTTACGTTCAATAGCACCACTATGAAATAAACAGAATCAGTTGATGATGAACTGATAGTTTCAATAGCACTTGTGGGCAATCATCATCATCATCATCATCATCATCATCATCATCATTGGTTTAACGTTCGCTTTACATGCTGGCATGTTTTGGACAGCTTTTTAAAATTGACTTTCAAACTAACTTATCTCTTGGCAGGTCTTTATTTATCTCTCTTTCTCTCAAATCCATCCTTATCATTTCCTCCCTTGCCTTCCCCTGTGAACTGAATTTGCTATCTCAGCTGTTCTAGATGTGACAGTGTCGGGCCGCCCCACGGAGGGGGTGGGGGCCCAAGATACAGTGTAAGTATGAGTTGACCGTGAGCCTACGAAGATCGATGGTACAATTATCGCACTAGTACGAATAGAGAGAAAGAAAACCTTAAAAATCTCTGGATGGAATTGAACAGCTGGGGATGAGAAAAAGAAAACCAAATTATTTTTTTATGGCTTACAAAAGATACGATAAAAACAAATTAACTTCTCAGAGTCGATATGAGAATGGCCACGGAGGAGAGGGGTTCGTGACAGCTGAACTCTGTGAGGGACTTATAGTGACGGTCAAGTGTTAAATCTTGAATCAGGTCAATTGGTTTTAAGTGATCGTCCGAGAAAGATGGCCGCTGCGGGACAGTCCTGATATCTCTCAGCTGTTGGCGAAATCAGACCACCTATGGAAGGGTAAAGTTATTGCCCCGAGAAAAGAATACTAGTACGAACTGAATTATTTTTGAGTGACGCGCAGCAGAAATAAACGGTTATAAAAAAGTTTGGCAGCTGTTGACAAAATTGCTTTTAGGGACCTGTGGAGAATGTAGATACAAATCCTTTCTCGGAGTTCCAAATTAAAATTAGGTAGAGGCAGGGTATGTCCCGATAAAAGCCAAGTGAAGAACAGTTACAGTCAGAGAGAAACAGATACGTCGGGCAGTCAGTTATGAGGGTCAGTGACGAAAGGACTCGCTCTGTACTTTCCCCACCGAACCTGACATATAAGTTCGTGTATATGTTCTTTTCTCATCCCGAACTTAGAACAGAAGCTCAGAATTATTAGTGCCCGTCGATCCGACTAACACACGCAGTTAAACTTTGAGATTATCGAACGGCCTGGCTTTGTAAACAAACCCGTGTACATTATTTTTAATAATTTTTAAAAAATAATTCTTCTTCTAAGAAAACCAAACAGACAAAGTCGTTATGGACTTAATTCTTTCCATTCAACTGTTCTGCATGAAATAACCTTTCTCTTCACAGCGAGACAAAGTTGCTGACCCAACCCGGTTGATTGCTCACTGATCTAAACAAACACAACGTGGGAGTGAGTAGTTGCTGGACCAGGCGTTTCAACATCGGCAGCCTTCATCAGAATGGCAACTTTTCCCGAGCAGTACCGGGTGGCCAACCGAACCCGGAACAGCCAAACTGGTGACGTCACGAAAGCTGGAGGACAAAGGGATACATACATCTACTAACCTAATCATTCTCACACATTCTTTTAACGTGACCATACCATCGAAGTCTCCTGTTCTGCACACATTTTCCTATAATGTCCAGATTTAATCTTATTCTCAGCGCATCAGATCTAAACCTGTCTTTAAACTTCTAGGGCTGACTTTCACGCTAGATGTGAAATGGAAGACTTACATCAAATCTGTTGCTAAGGTTGCTGGGAAAATGGTTCGATCATTCTACCACTCCAAAAAGTACCTCATTCCTGATGCAATCTTCTATCTGTATAAGAGCCAGATACTTTCTAAGATAGAGTACTGCTGTCACATCTGTGGATGTGCCTCTCGAAGCACTCTTTCCTGTCTCGCCAGCGTGCAAAATCGACTTTGCAATCTAGTAGGTGATGATCTATTCTAGTCCCTACACCTTCTTTCACACAGAAGAGATGTTGCTAGCCTCTCTCTACTGTATCATTATGTTCATGGTAGGTGCTCGACTAAGCTCCAATCTCTGGTTCCATCTGTAAACATTCACAGCAAAAACATGCCTAGCTACAACCACATCAAAGCACTTTCCTTTCTCCCTCTCTCGTTACCAAAAAACTAAACGAAACTTCCATGAACAAAGTTTCTTTCCACGAACATCCCATCTGTGGAACAAGATACCACGAGACTGTTTCCCAATCGACTACAGCCTAGTCGTTTTCAAGTTTAATGTAAACAAATACTTGATGAGCCGCCCTCTTGGATAATCAATTTCTCTTAAACAATCTTCTATCCATCCCACTCATTGATTCCGGTCCTTTTGTAGTTGGCGATCACTGTCCTACTGGCGATCTCTTTAATCCTTATCTTTGAGTGCCCCTCCCACCCACCTCGGGCCTTGATAAGCGGGGACCCATTAGTAAAAAAAAAAATGTTAAAAAGACTCACATTACACATCCATCATAATCATTCTCATATTATTTCTCTCCATGCAACGCATATCCTCAACCCTCACTGGCCAAGTTTTACTTCCATGCATCGTCATACTTCGTACACATGCTTGATAGACTTTTCCTTTGGTTGACAGTCGTAAAATATATAAAAATATACATATACCTTTATGTCAATAGAGGTAAAATATACTATTTTTAAAGAAAAATATTGTGTTGATTTTGACTTATGCTAAACTGTGAACATTTTTCACCCAGGTCATTAAAAAGGAAAAAATACACAAGTTTTTTAGATTAAAAAAGTATTGTCATCAAAGGTATTCTATTATTATATTAAATCTGAGTTAATCAACGTTTGTTTCCCTAATATTTTTCCTATTAACACACAAATACATGCTCAAATATATAGCTTGGTTCTGAGATTGAGTTATGATTAAAAATAAATTATGTTCTAATTAGCTGTGTGTAGGTTCGATATTTCATTCCTTCGTATTGACACAAAGAGGAAGTAGGAGATTTTCTCCCTCTACAGAAAAAAGTACCCCCTTCTACTCTGCCAAACGACAAGCTTTTTTCTTATATATTTTAATCACACAAAATACATGCTAAAAGATTCCTCGATTTTAGGATTGAGTTTCATTTTAATTGTTCTAATTAGCCGAAATTTGCAATTAACTCGCAAAGTGACCCATCTCTTACTAAGTTTCTATCTATCAGTCTGATTCTCTCTCACTCTATATATTTTTTATTTATATGGTACCTATCACTCTCGCTTCCGTATTTTCTTCTCTGTTTATTCATAGTCAACGGTAATAAAGAAAGGAAACAATATAAATATTGGAATAGTCCATTATAAATAAACAGGAATATAACCACAGGTAGTAATGTTATTTAACCCATACCTGGAGAGAGAAAGAGAGAGAGAGAGAGAGAGAGAGAGAGAGAGAGAGAGAGAGGATATAGTGAGCAAGAAGAGGCTAATTTTGGATTTTGTCTTTTTTTAATATTTGACTGGCTTTGCAAACTCAGTTTTCCCTGATTCAAACAATTTAACTCAAGCTCAATGGCTGACCAAATTGGGCACATTTTATTCCAGTTTATCATATCACTAACTGACCCGGGAAAGTAGATTAACTCCAGAAATTCCAGGCCCCAAACTTGAGCTATTGAATTATTTACTGTTTATGAGTGTCCGGTATGAATGCTGCCCCCACATTGTTAATATAAAAAAGTTGAGGGGGGAGGCTTGTCACTTGGACTTATGTTGGAAGTTTAATTGCAATTGCCAAACTGAACTTAAGGATAGTGTTTGGGTTAACGAAGCGTATTTATTCTTTTACTTAAAAAAGAAGTGGAACTGTTAAAAGTTAATTTCAGCAAGAAATAAAGCAATCGTTAAAAAGATTAATCAATTAATTTTTTTTCTTCTGATTATTTGAATTACTGGGACTATTATTCTCATCTTCTCATATTCACAACGTTATGACCGATGCAATTTCCGACCTTTTTCAGGTGCATCTTATGCAAACTCAGTAACTTTCTATTTGAATGTGAAGACGGTCACCGATAACCTCATCCTTTTGAATAAAAAAATCAAGAGAAGAAATACAAATTATGAATAATCATTAAAAAAAAATGCTGACGTCTGTGTCTATTTATTTATATTGTTAAAGAAGGTGTCTCAACTTTAAAAAGTAGATAAAAAAAGAAAGGAAACATCGCAATCGAAAAACTGTAAAAAAAAGTAGAAGAAAGTAAAAAATAAATAAAGGAGAACGTAGCAATCTCTAAAGTAAAAAAGTGAAAAAAGAATGGAAGAAACATTTCACTGTGTAAACGAATGCGAGCTACATGGCGAGTTGTCGATTCCAGTATTTTGAATGGATATGTAAACAGGAGACATTTTTGGTATGTGATGATAAATTGGTGTGCAGTCGTTAAATTTTACAGGTTTTGTGTGGATAGGTGAAGTATATGTCCAAACAGAAGATATGAAGTAGAATTTTTAAAGAAAAAGTAACAAACAAAATAAGATTATGGAAGCAAATGAAATCGAAAGGAGCGGCCATGTTGCATATTCACATTTTAATTCATTATATGTTCGATAGTTATATTTTGACAATCGGTTATTCTTGAATCTCTGTCTCATGATGTTAATGCGCAAACAGGCGAAAATGCAAAAAATAAAGATGTAAATAGAAACATAAATAAATAGTTAATATACTCGGGAATGAAATTTTGTTATATGAATCACATGATGTGATAAATATGAAAGAAAATTCAATAATAAGAAAAACAATAGTTAAAAGTATGAATAATGTAAGACCACTCTGTGTTTTCTTAATGCTAGACTGCTATTTCTTTATTCCATCATTCTGAAATACGGCCGAAAAGGAGAAAGAGTACATAAAGGGAGCAGCTTATATTTAGATTGAAAATCTAGTGTAGTTTATAGACAATAAATAAATAAGAAAGAAAATATAAAATAATACCGGTGATAGATCAAAATGATTAACCTATTAAGAACAGTCTCAGTGACATGGGTGACTGTGGGAGTAGATGTTACCATGAGAGTTAAAATACCCCCGACCTCCTGTGTAAGTGATTGTGTTAAGAGAAATGGCTGAGCTGGAAAAATGTAAGAAATTTTGAAAGAGAACAAAACGAATGCATATTTTCTGAAAACATATATATCAGAAATTGGCTCAAGTGGCTAGCGGAACAGATCAGGATATACAGCTTTTAGTTCGAAAGCTATGATGGTCAATGAAAAGGGGAAAATTCTCTCTACTTTATAAATAAGATTAATCACACTTCATACTACAAATTATTAAATCTTGCTTAAAATCATTGCTAAAAAAGTAACAACGCCATATTGAAAAAGTAACAACGCCATGTTTGTAGGATGTTAAATACAGGACACCATCTTGAAAATACTATTTTTCCTATTTAAGGATTTTGGTCAACTTTTGATATGTTATCAATCACCTCTAATACTATTGGTGAGAAACCTCACTTACGATAATTAGTTCTAATGGTGAGCATCCTTTCTCACGTTGCTAGTCTCTCTCTACTCTATTGTTCTTTCCATGAAAGGTGTTCGACTGAGCTCCAGTCTTTGGTTTCTCCTTGTAATACATTCACAGCAAGAACTCGTCTTGTTACCACAACGGCAAAAGAATTTCCTTTCTATCGCCATGTGGCTAGTGTTAGCCAGAATTTCCATTTGACAGAGCTTCTTTGCAAGAGCTTCTCGTCTGTGGAATACGTTACTGCGAGACTGCTTCTCTGCAGATTACAACTTGGTAACAATTATTATTATTATTATTATTATTATTATTATTATTATATAGAAGTAAAAGGGGCTTATTATTTTGACATCTAATTTGCATACATGTTTGTACAGACACACACATGTATGTTAGATGACGACACTGAAAAATATTGCAAAAGATTCTTCTCATAAACTACCCATAAGTATTCAAATGCAGTTCATACCATTGATCAATATTAGTACTCCCATAGTGTCCCTCATCTTTCGGCTAACAATCATTTCTGTCTCATTAACCCTTATTCTCAAGTGGCTCTTGGCCTTCATAAGTGATGACCCAAAAATAACAAATAAAATAAAAATACTGATGTGACAGCCATCTTGGATGCGATGTAGAAAAATCACACGGTGGAAACTTTAGTATTTTCAATATGTCATTCTTCACAACGTAAGGGGCTTATTCTAAAAGAAAAAAAATCAGCTTTTAAGTATTTAGTTCTTAGCATGCTCATTCCTATAACAGGCCAGGCGATCGTGCAACTGGGATCTTTTATGGGAGGTAATGTGAATAATTGATATAGCAGTTAAAAACACAGGGGAAATTCTCCTGTGAGAGTGTGAGATTAGTTTGATGTTTCTATGTGTTTTACATACCAAATAATACGAACTACAATGGACTAATTGATAAATTTGAAAATTATTGACGAATTCTTATAAATGAAGAGACAGGTAACTTTAAATAAAAAAAGGCAAATGCATATTTCAATGTGGGGTTTTCTTTAGAGAGTTTATACTTGATCATGGCCATGTTTAGAATTCTTTCAGAATTAATGTTTTTATGAGCAATGACAGTGAAGTGTTAGCAGCTAAAAAGATCTCTGCTAACTGATTGTAAAACTTACCTCCAATCAGAAATTCCAAATGTTAGATCTATAGGCCTTTTATAGGGATAGCCACGGTTCTGAGTCAAACTCTAATGGAGATTTAGAGTTGATTGAGGACGTGGTCAACACTGAACAGAGAAAGCATAAAAAGGCCAACAATTCTAGTATTGACGATTGCCGAGTTTGCTGTGAACATCTTTTGATTTGTGTCCTTTTCCTTTTCAGGCTGTTATAAGAAGCAGAAAGAGCAACGCTCAAGATTATTTCTTGGCCAGTCGAAGTATGACATTTTTTCCTGTAAGTACCACGACAAAAAAAAAGCAACTTAACAAAAAACGTTCTTTCCGTTCTTTTCGTTGATTCTATGTCTACATTATCGAAGCTTAGATACATACATATATATATAAAAGTCTCTTTTACTTCTATATGATAATAATGATAATAATGATATAAATGATAATAATAATAATAATAATAATAATAATAATAATAATAATAATAATAATAATAATAATAATGAACCAGAAACAAAAAGACAAGAAAGGAAAAGTGGGAAGAAAAACAACTACATGGACGCTTTATAAGACTCACAAGCGATGAAGCCAATGAAAACAGCTGGGCATGGCTAAGAAAAGGACACCTGAACAGAGAAACGGAATCTCTGCTGACGGCCGCACAGAACAATGCGATTAGGACAAACTTTATTAAAGCAAAGATAGATAAAACCCAGGAAAACAGCAAATGCCGACTGTGTGGACAAAGAGACGAAACGATAAATCATATAATAAGTGAATGCAGCAAGCTAGCACAAAGGGAATACAAGAACAGACATGACAGCATGGGGAAAGAAGTACACCGGGAAATGTGCAAACAACTGAATTTCGAATATGCAAAAAAACGGTACAAACACAAACCAGAAACTGTACTAGAAAACGAAAAACACAAAATCATATGGGATATGAATGTACAAACAGACAAACCCATAACAGCAAGGAGACCGGATATGATAATAATCAACAAGAAAGAAAAATCCTGCAAAATCGTGGACTTTGCCGTTCCAGCAGACCACAGAGTGAAGATCAAAGAGACGGAAAAGAGAAGCAAATATACTGAACTTGCCAGAGAATTGAAAGGAATATGGAACATGAAGAAAGTCAGTATAACACCAATAATCATAGGAGCACTAGGAACAGTCCCCAAAAACATGGAGAAAAGACTAGGAGAAATAGGAATCAAAGGGATAACTGAGACCATACAAATGACAGTAATGATCAAAACAGCTACAATCCTGAGAAATGTCCTCGAATGCGGAAACCAACCCACATAAGCAACGAATGGAGAACAAAACAACAGAACCGTGGAAAATACAACCGCACGAATGAGGCGCAAGCATAGGCTGACGCCACAAAAATTATGGACAGAGGGTCGAGGAGGGAAAGCGCAAACCAGACCTCCACTGGAAGAGCGCGGACAGCTCTGGGACCTTGGGAAGGCTTGTTGCCACTCGGGCCCCAGAGGGGACCAATGGCCCTTATCAGCGGGAAATCGTTGGTAGGTGGCTGTTGCAATTACCGCAGGGTCATCAGCGGTGATGAACGAAAAGTGGTGGAGCATACTGGAGGCCTGAGGAGACTTGTTGTCACTCGGACTCCAGGGAATGCCACAGGTTGTCAGCAGTGGGCGACTACTGACGATGACCAGTGTGATAACTCCTAGTGAGTAAATAATAATGATAATAATAATAATAATAATAATAATAATAATAATAATAATAATAATAATAATAATAATAATAATAATAATTGTTCTTCTTCTTATTATTATTATTATTGTTACGGGTACGTCTAGTATATATATATATATATATATATATATATATATATATATATATACAGTTGAGTGAAGGAAATATTCGTACACATTAAAAATAACACTTTTAATATTTCAGAGCATTAACTGAACAAATTTTTTTTGTATACATTTACTGTATACGATTTCATACTATTAATATTTGCAAATACATTTATTATATTTAATTGTACAGTAGTTGATAGAATTTATTAATTTTAAATAATGGTACAATACCAAAATCTTCAGACATTTGTCGAATAACCGTTATTTGCTTCAATAGTAACCATTCTTTTCCTATAGACCTCAATTAATGATTTTCAAACATTTGTAGGCATTTTGTTCCATTCTTCCTGGCATATTGTCTTCAGATTTTAATAAATTGAAGAATTTGAAAATATTTTCACATTCATACTCATATCAAAATGGCTTGCATCATGTTAAAGCATAAATACTTAATGTTTGCCTGAACACCGTTTTAAATACTCTTTTTATTAGGCTTAATCATTAGTTATGATGCATCTCATTTGCATAAACATTTTTAAAAGCTGGTTTTAATAAATAACTGTCCTGTTTTATTCGTTTTTAATTTTATTGTATCATTTAATTGTCAAGGGAAATAATTCAAGTAAAAACATTTTTTCATTTTTTTTAAAGTTAGTTTTTTACACACTGACGTCAACATACTCGCTACACCAAATACAGGATTTGAAGAATAATAATATAAAACGATCTTTAGTAGGCTGGAAAGATGACATTAAAAAAACGAACGAAGTTTTTCCCCAACCTAATACAAAGTGCCCTATAAACAAAGGAAATTTAACACAATTCATTAATGCATACATATGTAATTGTTGAAAAATAGAAAATAGTTGTTGATAATAGAAGCATTGTTAGAAAAAAGAATGAAAACATGAATGTTAGATGAGAGGTTCAATATTCTTTCCATGAGCAGCTGAACAATGACGTAGACAGTCTAACCAACTTTCAGTCACCCTTTAGATGACTTCAAGCAGGATATTGTTCCAAACTTTCATCAACAAAGGATTTTATGTCTGTAACTTCTCTTCTATCTAATTGAAATTGATATAACAGTAAACTCCAAATGGTAAAATCCATTAAGTTGAGATCTGGACATTTTGAGAGTCGTTCGTTTGGTTAAATGAAGTCAAGAGTATTGGCATCCGCAAAAGTGTCCTTGGATATATGGGCATTTGCTCCATCTTGTTACTGTGTCCACTCATCTTTTCCCGTTACGTAGATTATGTTGTGGAACATTTGGGTGCAGGTCTCATCTCTATACATAAGCTGCTTCACTGTTTTTTTTCTAAATTACTTGTTATATATATATATATATATATATATATATATATATATATATATATATATATATATATATATATATATATATATATATATGTTATTATATTTTATATGGCACCCTGTATATAAATTTCACGTTTTAAATAAACATGAGACAATGAATTGATGTGTGAAGACTTGCACTTTTCATCTTCATTTTTTTTTTTTTTTACTTAAGGGAGATAACTTTACACATAGTTCGAAAAGCAGGAAGTTCTCTATGAATCATGTTGCAAATGCATTTTTTTTT
Organism: Sepiola atlantica; assembly: GCA_963556195.1. NCBI lineage: Eukaryota > Metazoa > Mollusca > Cephalopoda > Sepiida > Sepiolidae > Sepiola > Sepiola atlantica. The sequence continues at coordinate 62,186,000 of OY744529.1, read as the reverse complement.
ACATGTTCTTTCAGATTGGCGCATCAATTTTTGCAAGCAACATCGGAGCGCCATTGTTTGTCGGTCTTTCCGGTTCAGCTGCGGCTTCTGGCATTGGAGGAATGATTTTTGAATGGCATGTAAGTAATAGATAGACAGACTGTCAAGCACACACACACACACACACACACACACACACACACACACATATATATATATATATATATATATATATATATATATATATAATATTAGCAGGTCCCGGCATTGCCTTAGAAAAAGTAAGTAACCCAAGAAACTTCTGCTCCCAGCCTTGAACCCATATTATTTTTATTTTGTAATTTATGTAAGTATCAATTTTTAAGTTTATAAAAAGAAAATCAAATAAAACTTTCTTTACCTATTTGGCGTTGCCAGGGAGTTTTTTTACTTTGAATTTTCTTTCCTTTTTTTTGCTAACTACTTTTGGAGTTAAAAAAAAAATTAAAACAGTGTTACTAGTTACTATAATACCACTGTTTTAAATTTAAGTTTTTAAAATCCCAAAACTAGTTAGCAAAAATAAAATACCTTATATATATACACGTGCTGGTCAAAAAAATAGAACATATGTATAAAACTGTAAAAATCATTCCGTTTGAGATAATTTTTGGCTTTTAAATTGTGTAGGCGAAATATTCTATATGTAAATAACAATTACAACTATTTTTAATCATTTGTCATATTTGCATATGTTAGACTTTATTGTCACAGAGTAGTTTATTGTCACATTGGGAAATTCAACGTTTCAATTTAATAGAACATTATTCGTTGTGTAATCTTAAACTCAAAAAATGTCTGTGTTTAAAAAGATTTTGCAAGTAATTTAATCATAATCTCTCAGTATGGGTCGCTCTAAAGACATATCTTTGCCTGAGAAGCAGCGAATCTTCGATTTGCGGGAAGTAGGAAATTCGCACATGGAAATCGCAACCAAGGTCGGATGTTCAAGATCGATAGTGACCAAAATGCTCCAGAAAGATGTTAAGGGTGTTTCCAACAGCAATCGCAAGAAATGCGGACGAAAGAAAAGCACCACTGAAAGACAAGACCGGGCACTGGACAAGGAGGCAAAGAAAAGTCGATTCCAGTCAACAAGCCACCTTTCTAAAGAGTGGAAACAGGCTTCTGGTGTCGACGTTTCACGAAGCACTACCTACTGAAGGCTCCGGCAACTGGGATACCAAAATCGTATAGCTGCCGCCAAACCGTACCTTAACAAAAAACAGATGTTGAAGAGGCTACGATGGGCAACTGCTCATCAAACCTGGACTACAGACGAATGGCGGCGTGTGATCTTTTCAGATGAGTCTCGATTTTGTATCTCCTTCGGCGACCAAGGGCCACGTGTTTGGCGAAGATCCACGGAACGGTATAACCAAGAATGCGTCAAGAAGTCTGTGAAGTTCCCGCAGTCTTGCATGGTTTGGGGCTGTATGAGTGCAAAGGGTGTTTGTAATTTTTGCTTCATCAAAGGAAATGTAAACGCAACAGTGTACCAAGATATCCTGGAAGCTTATTTACTGCAAGTGCTGGATAATCAGTTTGACAGTGACGGCACAGACATCATTTTTCAACATGACTTGGCACCGGCACATTCTGCCAAGTCCACAACTTCCTGGCCCCGAGAACGATCGATCTCTGTTCTTGAATGGCCGGCGAACTCGCCAGATTTGAACGTTATTGAAGCCTTGTGCGATCAGATGAAGAGGAAGCTTCGCAAAGAAAAACCTACTACCTTGCAGCCATGAAGATTGCAATACAGAACACATGGGATTCGGTGTCTACACAGGATTGCAAGAAGCTAGTTGATTCCATGCCCCGGCGAATTGATGCTGTTATCAAGGCAAAAGGTGCTGCTACTAAATATTGATTAATTTTTATTTATATTTAAGTTAATAAAAAAAACTATTTTGTTTTCTTAGCTGTCTTGTTCTATTATTGTGAAAGGCGAAATATTGAAAAACTGACATTGCAATTGATATGAAAAAAGATTGAGAGATTATGATTAAATTATATGCAAAATCTTTTTAAACACAGACATTTATTGAGTTTAAGATTACTCAACGAATAATGTTCTATTAAATTGAAACGTTGAATTTCCAAATGTGACAATAAACTACTCTGTGCCAATAAAGTCTGACATATGCAAATATGACCAATGATTAAAAATAGTTGTAATTGTTATTTACATATAGTATATTTCGCCTACACAATTTAAAAGCCGAAAATTATCACAAACGGAATGATTTTTACAGTTTTATACATATGTTCTATTTTTTTGACCAGCACGAGTATATATATATATATATATATATATATATATATATATATATATATATATATATATATATATATATATATATGTGTGTGTGTGTGTGTGTGTGTTTATATATATATATTATTTTATTTCTTGTTGACATATAGGAAGAATACAAAATGTCTTTTGGAAAAAGGAATTTTTTGTGCAAAAAGACATAAGTGTTAACAAAGCGAGACTTAAGTGGATAGAGAACCATAAAGGTGGGGGTGACGGGGGGGGGGGGGATTTGATTTTAATGTAAAACATTTTGAGCTAGTATTGCTTTGTTGTGGAAGAAAGCGCTAGTAAAATCAAGGATTGTGTTTGCACTGTAATATAAAGAATGTCAGTTAAAAACATTTGGGCAGAGAAAATCATTTAAAAGTTATATGAAGGATTAAGTGAAATTAACTAGAATAAAATACAATGAAATAGATGATGAATGACTATGAAAAGAATAGTAAAATATAATATATAGGTGAGAATATGAAAAAAGTGAAGATATGAAAATTGTTAAAAATGCTGATGAGAAAAAGATATGTTATTTTCCCACTGCACACACATTATATATATATATATATATATATATATATATATAGGGTGGGCAAAAATAAGGGTCCTATTTTTAAAAATTCATAACTTTTTTATTTATTGATTTAAAAAAATTTTTTTTTTAGAATAAGTAAAGGACCCCTTCCGAAGCAAGCATGAGCCGTATTAGCCCTAAGGAACGTACCCTCATTTAGAAAACATTATTTTTGCTTAAAAAACTCAAAACAGTGTAAAAAACAATACTTTAGTTTTTGTAAGTTTTAAGAAGTGTTTTTCGGCTAAAATTTGTTTTGTTTATTTCAAAAAATCTCGGAAGGGTCAGTCTACACACACATAAAGTTTGGTGAGTTTAACTTTTATTTTGTGGAAGTTATTCAAATTCAAGTTATTCAAATTTAAAGATAGGACCCTTATTTTGGCCCATCCTGTATATATATATATATATATATATATAGCTCCATTTGACAACACCTAGAAAAACATGACTGTACCTTCTCAATATTAACATATCCTAATTAATAATACTAAAATAATACACCACGATACCAACACCAAAAGATTTTAAATTCTTGAAACCGTTTGCATAAAAACCAAACATCCCACAATCAATAATGTTGATTACAAAACTAGTCACAACATTTTAAAGTGTCTAGCATAGTAATTAACATCACTAAATTCTTAGCCGCTTTTGAATTTTGCACATGCTTAGCACGTAATCACGTTTAAACGAAAGACATCATTACTACAGACGCTTATTTTAAAATCGTAAATTATTGACCATTAAAAAAATGTGATTTATTTTTATCTGTTTTACTCAGTCACCCTGGCACTGGCGTGTAAAGGTGATGCCTCGGTCAATTCCTTGATTGTATGCTCTAAAGACTCAAGTATAAGTCCCAATATTGTGAAAAATATTATGAGAAAAGGAGATAGTTTGATTATGATTTGGATGATTGAATGTCTGGGGCCACCCCCTCATTGCCTCGCTCTACTTCTGCACGCCACTGGTCCCTGGTTTGGATTTACTTGTTTCCCACTGCAGCAAAATGTGGCACAAGGCCGGAAGATGGAGAAAACGAGCTCCCCCGAGGAGGCACAATGATCAGGTACAAAAATAGCCTATAACGAACCTGTCTGCATTCTACGGTAAGGATGCCTCAGGCAATCAGCAATGAACCAAACCACTCCTCCCGAAGGAGGAGGTATTGTCTGGGAGGGCACACCTTCTAGGACCGAAGTAAACCACACCTCATTCCGACAAAGAAGCAAACCACGGCTGGTGTGAAAACAGCCAGCGAACCAGTCATTCTGAATGCTGGGAAATCAGCCCTGATGACGATGCAAAATGAATTTGAAAATTGGATTCATCATAAAAAAGTTTCCTAGAAAAGTTGTATTTGATGTTGGTTCATGACTTTGTTTTTCAATTGCATTACTGGACAGACAGACAGACAGACAGACAGACAGACAGACAGAAACACAACATTCATAGTATGAGACTAGCAAAAATGTGTACCTTAAGTGTTCATATTTTTTTGCTAGTATAAATTCTTGTCAATACTCACAAAATAAACATGTGAGAAATGTAAAGTAATATCTTTGATAACTGTGACATAGTTTTGGTTACAGACATGCAGACACAAAATCTCTATTATATTTTCCTTATTCATTTTAATAATTTTTTTATTATGTATAAAAGGTAAAAAAAACGACTTTACTACATAATAACAACTCTGCCTCTCTTCCCTTAGCGAGCTGCAAGCGGTTCTCTCACTTTATTTACGTTCATTCACTCAGTAACTTGAGATTTTTGTAGATAATTAGAAACACCAATCTCTCTCTCTCTCTCTCTCTCTCTCTCTCTCACTCTCTCTCTATCTATCTATCTATATATATATATATATATATATATATATATACCTATTCGTCTCTATTTCTTTCTTCATTTCCAGCCTATGATGAATGAACTCGCTTGTTATTTCCCCTTTAAAGACTGACCAATGAGATTGAAATATTTTATTTACTCTGTGAACAGTAAATTTTATTCATTACTTAATCTAACGAAAATAATTTTTCGTTGAGTAAAAAGTATTTTATTTACTCTGTGAACTGGCAATGAATATCGAAAAATTAAATCTTTTTTATTAATAAAATTGAAATAAAAAGTTTAAATTCATATTATTCTTGATTGTTCTATCGTATCTTATTTTCTATTTGAAGTTCCGACGTTATTTTACTGGCCAATCGGAATAAATGATTTATTTCATCCTATTGGTATGACATCACATCCGTCTGGCAGTTAATTAAGCGTATTAGTATATAGCTTGTTTGGAAAATCGATGGCAAAACTTCCGGATAATGATCTATGTGTAAGGGAGCTTTTTTGTTTGGCGGTTGCTTTTGTAATACGCTCTATTGCTGTCTAATTTACTTTGTGGTCTATTTCTTCTTCTGCATGGTTTTTGGTTTGTGCTGATCAATTTACCTGTATTTGGTCTGTTTTATTCTGTTATCCGAAATAAGAAAGGCCAACATTCACAGGATACCAACCGGGTCCCCCATGGCTATCAAAGGGACCCTGCCGATCATGACGCACAGATTATTCTTCTGAACTCCATGGCTTTCATATTTGGTTGGTGTCATTTTTTATGGTTTTATTGGTGTTTGCGACAACACCAGGCCCAGGCTTATTTTACCTGTTATCCTGTCATAGAGATGGTGTTTATCTATCCCTTATGTAGAAATAACAGTGCATTATCACACACATAGTACGTGTTAGATGTTTACAATAAAGAATGTTGATGATTATTTATTTCAATGGCCTGTAGCTTGGAAATCAAGCATTTCCGGACCTGTTTATGGGAACTTTTTTTTTTATTATTTACACATATAGAACATAATTCAAAAATTATGCCATCGATTTTTTAAACATCCTGTATAGGTATGATTTGAATTAGAAAACCCAGTGATTCAAATGCGATACCATTTATCTATCTTCGTACTAATAGTATTTTATTGGTAGTGTTTGCAAATATAAATGTAAATTGTATTCATCTTCATTCTCTTTCCACAGGCAATTCCTTTCATTTTAACTCTTGGTTGGATATTTATACCCGTCTTCGTGGCTTGTGGGGTAAAGTATAATTTTATCTTTCATAGAATAATTTTATTTATTAAAAAAAATGAGGGGGGGGGTAGTTTTCTTCCTCATCTTTTTTTAGTGATTCCATCACATCTTATTAAAGCCTAACTTGTACTTCTTTTTACACACTAATTGAATTTATACGTTCTATTAATTCAACACCACATAAATTGTTATAACATTTTTTCAGAGTAACATTCTGATCATGTTTACCAAGACTGAAGATAGATATTGACTAATTTTAGTGGAAGGTGATTTTGGTGAAGAGGATACTTGGAATGCAATGTTTGATCTTGTCAGATGCACAGCTCCACTTGTATTATGGATGTTGGACACCTCCACGTGGCCCCTTCTGTGAGTACCTGATTCTAAAAAGGAATCAGATAAACTGCAGTATTACCTACCCCTTTTCTACACACTTACGTATACATTCACCAGGGGCCGTTTCAGACCCGAATTATCTTTCCTTTCGCGATGGTAGGTGGCGCTCCAATCAGCATATAAAAAGGGACGCACAAGAATATTCACTCGTCTTCTTCCAGTCTGGCCTCTGATGAACACACTCACCAGCACACACATTTCACATTTTCCTCAACTTCCACACACACACACACACACACACACACACACACACACACACACACACACACACACACACACACACACACACACACACACAATCTTTTCAGACTTTATTGTACACATTTTTATGGACACAATCTCAAAGCAAACACTGTTGGGTCTGCGAGGAATAAATGTTTTTTGCATATATTATTGTTTCCACGTTGTTTCTTTGTTACATTTGTAAATGCTTGTATTAAGATATGTATAGAAGAGAGACGCTGCCCAATACTAACAACAAAATCAAGCAGGTTTAAAAAAGAAAATAGACATGCTGATTCATGTGAAGAGAGGAAGATTAAGTTTAGTATTGTAAAATGATTCCTTCACAAGAAAGGAAAAGAGCAAAAAGTGGGAGTCAAATAACAACTTTATCTTAAAGTCTCTACGTTTTATTCTACTCTCTGATTGGTCAAGAATCATTGTGATGAATTAGTAAACGAGTTGCCAGTTGAGGTTTTTCAAAGGAAGCAGTCATTAATGGCCTTTGAGCAGTGACAAACGTTTGAGAATTGAAGAATGATCATTTTATATGTAAAACAAAGGTTCCAATCTCATCTCATCAAAATAATTATTGCGACTCTTTTGTTTATAAACTTCAGACACGCTCCATTTTCCTCTGTTGAATGATAGTACAGCAAGTTTTGCGTAAAATTGTAAAGCTGTGCCGAAAGTGCAGAAACCAACTTGCATAATAACAATACATGGGATTTTCCAAAGAGTTGAAGGAAATATGGAACACTACAGTAATACCAATAATCATAGGAGCATTGGGAGCAGTTCTGAAAAAAAAATGGAAAAAGACTAGAATCAAACGGAGAATTGACACCATAAAAACCCTAACACCAGTGAAAACAATTATCATTAAATATTATGAATTATGAAAAATCCTCGAATGCGGAAACCAACCGACATTGCAAGGTGACACGGACTGACCACAGGTTAATTGAAATAAAATGGCACTTTGTAAACACATTTGGAAGATACTAAGATGAAGGCAAGGGAACTGACACTACTATATAAGAAAAGTACTATAACCCCCCCTCCCCTTCCCTAAAAAAACACGGCTGGAAGGGTGCAGAGAGTATTGGACTCCTGAGGAGGCTTGTAACATTACATGACGCTAATAAACATTTTGTAACATTAGGTTTGGAATCCTCTAAAGCCCACCAGATGGCCTGTTGTCTTCTTGTTGACAGAAAACAGCTGTTCGTCCCTCATTGACACGTTGTAAGTATTTGGCTCAATAGATTAACACGTATCATGACAGACATACAACAGCTGTTAATAACAATGAAAAGAAGAGGAAACCAACCACTGCTATGTGCCATCAACACAATGAGACTTCAGCTGTTTACATGATGAGCCTAAATCCACATAGTCTTCTAGAGACAAAGAATAGTGCTACAAACCCAGATACAAATCAATAAAATTAAATTTTTAAAATTTTCATATTGAAGTCGCTCCAGACAAAGCACGAAGCCACTTTATGGATGTAAGGAGCTAAAAAGAACGAAAGATGATTAAGTTGTATAATAACAAAAAGGGAGAGGAAGGTAAAATCACTTAAAAACAATGTAGCCTTTTAACTGACTGGGATAAATTAAGAGGCAAAATCATCGAACCTAAAGCCGAAACATTAGCATGGTAGTGACAAACCCAGTCATGCGCTGGAAATACCTCAAGGGACACACATCCATGCACAACATGGCACTTGAGAATACCCAGAAATTTAGAAAGTGATGATGGAGAAGTCTTTACAGTAGCTACACCTGAGTTCGGGAAAGTTCTGACCAGAACAGCACTTTAACCTCGCCCTCTACCAAGGATACTTATCGACCTTCATTATCTGTCAGTTATCAGACAAACCAAGCCTGAAAGAGACCCTACCACCAGCGTTCAATCCCCTGGAATCCAAACAGGCTAGTCTAAAGGTAAGCCCTTCACGGGGCCAATAGGGAAGGAAGGGGTTGCAAGTCTACTCCTAAACTAAAATAAAGAGACAAAACGAAGGCCAGAAAGTTTGTTTATCAACTTAATTTACGAATATCATTGTTTCTTTGTTTTTAGGTATACACGATCCCAGAATATATGGAGAAACGCTACGGTGGCAAACGACTTCGTCTCTACCTTTCGCTTCTATCTATTGTGTTGTATATCATCACCAAGATATCGGTAATTTGTTTTAAAACTTTCTCTTCTCATCTTGATACTTATTATACATCAATGAAAAAACATATTCACCTTTCAAAATCCTGCTGCTTGGACTGGGGTGAGTCTGGGTCAGACAGTTTAGCTTTAAAACAGACAACCCAGCTTTTATTCGACAAAAATATTTATGTTATAAAATACATAATTCAAATGCTTCAAGCCGGTGATGTTGTATGTCGGAAATAATCAAAGATTTTAGGTCTGGTAATATCAACCCACTCTTCTAACCAGGCGACCTAGCTGATACATATCAAATGCTAGCTAGTGACCCGGAGGCAAGTTACAAAATGATTATCAGATATACTTAAAAGGTTGAAATGAATGCACTAAATTGATATATTATGCTTATGAATTAGAATATTTGATATTCTATTTCATCAAGTTTAGCAACACATGGGTAGTAGAAAAATTAAATTAATCCTCGGCACATATGATGCATTGCTAAAATTAGCTGACAATACAGGCACGTGTCAGGAAGTAACTAAACAAAGGCATTTCATTTATTAATAGTTTGTCTACAACAAACTATAAAGACAGTAAATCAGACATGTTAGACATCAGATTAAACATACAATTAAATACATTGTTACCATACAACAGGAGAATGCACAAACTATACATTTAAAAAGATAAACAGAAAGAGATGTGCGAAGCACAAAGCAAGACTTATATTTCTATTGCATCTTTTTTGTTTGGGGACGTGCCTAAGATCTGTCCTCTCTGTAGGGCGGCAACTGAGAACAAAATCTGGTCTTAATTCTCGACCATGTGGTAGTATGTGAGTTCGCAACAAAATCTCGGGCTCACACGAGATTTGGGGTCTGAAACCTTTTTTACCATTGGGGATCACTCTGGCCTAAAATCCAATTTGTACCCAAGGGAGATAAATTTGGTTGGACATTGTCAACAATGTTGATGAGTGTAAATAGGTAGGCTCTTAGGGCTTGCTAAATTTTGGCAGGAAATGAATTATTATATTTTTCTAGAATGAGCAGCAGATTAGTAACGTTATCAGTGTATGGAGGGTAATTATAATGACCAAGTCTGTATAGATATTAAATTATTTTATCGATCATTATTTTTATCAGATATTTATTCAATTTAGTTACCAATTTACAGATTTAGTAATGTTCGTCAAACCAAACAGTCTGATCTGTTTGACGCGTTTTTGTTTTTGTTTTTGTTTTCTTTTGCAGGTTGAGATGTACGCCGGTGCCTTGTTCATTAAAATGTTATTTGGTTGGAATCTGTACGCCTCGTGCATTCTCATCCTGACCTTTTCAGCTTTGTTTACAATGATCGGTGAGGACATTTAGGATTTTATTTCATTGCTATTATTGTTTTTTATTATCTATTTTATGGCATAACTTAGAAACTATTTACCTGAACAGACTGAAATTTTTCGTGATAGTTACTGTTATCAAAGAGCATCAGATACATCAAAATTGGAAAAATCGGAAGTCGAAATTTTGTCAAAATTTCAAGAGGATTTAAAATGATGAATGGAATGAATAACATTTGATTACGTATGAGGACGGTTTATGATGAGTATTCGTTGCAATTGGATTTGAAGATGACTATATTATAGCTCGCAAGAAAGCAATCCCGTGGTAACGTTTTCTACAGATGGGAAGTTCTTAGAAAGAAACTCTGGTCATGGAAATTCCATTTGATACAATGGAAGAAAGGAAAGTTCTTTGCAGTTGTGGTAAAAAAAAAACGAGTTCTTGCTCTTATAATCTTAGAAACTTTAACTGCTTAAAAAAAATTTATCTGACATTATTATTATTAACTAGCAAGGCTACCCAGTGTTGGCCGGGTGGAAACATAGCATAAAATAAGAGTTTAAAACATTCTGCGTAATATATACATGGCTAAAATATTCATTCAAATGCTTGAAAATAGTTCGAAGATTTTATGAGAAAACTGTATAAACATTGCAGGATGTTTCTATTTACTTGCCTCCCCACAAGAGCAGAGTTAGACACAAGGTCAGTTTTTAACGTGGGGAAAATACAGCTCTCCCAATACAGCTCTGGTTAAGTGCAAAGTGTAATATGTGTTCTGATACTGCACTTCATCTTTTCTGTCCTCAGTCAGTGAAGGAGAAATCCTTCTAGACTGAGGCAATTTTAATTTTTTGTCCCAATCCAGAGTGCTCCGTAAATAGAAGCAGTCAACATAATGTCAAAGAAATATCTCAGTTTATTTGAAGATTCTAATACATATGCTTCATCTAAAGTAGCATTACATTGATTGGGAATTTCTGGACACTACATATGTCCCTGAGTGTATTCATAACTCAACCATTGATACTTTTCAGATTATTATAGTCTTGTAGTTCCCTGACATAATGTAAAAGAAGTCTGAAACAGAAGCATTCAAATTGATTTTGATTCACTATATACACCCTTCCGGAAACTTCTGCTTTTCTTATGCCCTCCTAATCTGGAACTGACCTTGCCAGGTAGACATCGTTTGTAGACATTATTTTTTATGTCCCAGGTGTTGTATGCGCAAACTTCAACATACAAAAGAAAACTATTTTTGCTTTATTTTAGCTTAAGTTTTCCATTGAAAGAAAAAACAAAGAAAAAATACACCTTGCTTGCAAAAAACTAAAAAAAAACCCCTCAAATTCTGACACAAAAATGAATAATGAATTTCCAAAGTCGATAGTTATTGAATCACTAGAAAATACACTTCTCAGTAAATGTTCGCCTTTTCTTATTGAAAGAGTAATGACTAGTAGCTCAAACTGTTACATAATGAGGCCCCCCCCCCCCGCTGTTTGAATGGAAAAGTTTGAGTGGCACCTTTGTCGCCGTATCCGTTCACCGCTCCTAATGTTTACAAACATTGTCAACTCACACACCTCTTTCAAAGGACCCAGAACAATGTGTACTTTTCCACTGAGGGTGTCAGCAGCATCCGTGGTAAATTTCCACCACTCCGTTGGTCGTTTTATCTCTGTTTTACCATCACGCATGCGGTTCAACTGTATACATCGCTTTTATTATATCCACATATTTTGCCCCAGAAAGCATGAAAAGAAGAGATGGGGACTTGTTGGCACATGTTCCCCATCAATAAAAAAAACTATGGTGTAAGTTGCCAAGAAGCGAACACACATTACCGGGTGTAGTCTAGACAGCTAGCCACAACAGCCGAGAGATCAGTCCATGCAGTTTGCGGGGGGGGGGGGGAAGGGGGCAACACAATCAGATTGGAGGAAAGCTTGTTGCTAGGAACGAAAGACCCTAGAGAAATAGCAGGAAAACCTCGGGTAAGAAAAAACAAGCGAGTCATATTTCAAGAGCGGACGAGTGAACTCGTGTCAAGATTTGGTTCCCACCCAGCACTTCAAATCGAGACAATATATCCCCGCATACAAGGAAAAGTGGAATTCAAAATTTATCGACTGCGAGGATCTTAACCCATCCGACAAAATTTAGGATATTACCTATTAGCTTGCCACACTTGCATAAATTTTTTTTTTAAATATCCAAGAAAGACGAACATCAGAACAAAAAAATTCTGTTCTCAGCGTATCAGCTATCACACAGAAAATCTCTAGAAAAGGTATGTGCTGATGAAAAAAGAACAAATTACTTATTTTTAATTCGTCCTAAACTGAATTTTCATATTTGCCAAATCTTTTGACAGAGCATTGATAAACCACGTCTGACCACACAGTCAGCTTAAAGGCTAAAGATACAGATCTTTCTCTTTACTTCGCCACATCTCATTTCAGAGTTCTTGTCCATGACGTCATATCCTGACACGTATTCCTAACCTCTAACTTGACTTCTAATGGAATTTTCCACTCTCTGTTTAATTTTAACCTTAGGTGGAAGATACCGTTTTAACCAAATCTGTAAGCTTGCAGATCGTTGGCAGAAGATCGTGGACAATGATTGTCTTTATTTTGAAGAATACTTGTTGATTTTGAATAAATTCTTATGTAATAAATCATTATTTTAACACTGCACGTGTGTAGCGTTTCAACCTTGTGTCATACATACAGAAAACCAAGTTGCTGTCATTATTACAAAACACGTGAAAGTTCACAATTATCATACATACCTTGTTAGCTGCTTGTTCTTGAACGTGCCCCTCTGTGATCCTTCCAGACTAAGGGCCTGCCGCCTGAAACCCAATCTCCTTATTCACATTTTGGAAAAGGACTAAGTCGACTCAAGACTGTTGAAAGACAGAAGAGGTTTATTCAATTTGATCTTCGTTCCAAATCACAATGGGGTGGATGGAGGGGAAGACAAATAGAGGTCGATAATCACTGTTTAATCATATTTTGTCAGCCCATCTTAAATTCTCATGTTCATAAGTTGTGTGCTTCAAAGGAACAAACTTCTCTCTCTCTCACACTCTCTCTCTCTTTGAGCCATGTGACGTCATATACATTTCTATTAATTCCCATAGTCTAGTAATCCTAACCACAAGTTGAACCGACTGAGGTTTCATTTCCTGTTATTTTCAATTAACCGTTTTATATACTAGTGGGTTTCCTTGTTCAATATTTAATATGTGAACCTATTCCTCCACCTAGTATTAATTTGCTCTCTTTATCTTTCAGGTGGGTTGACAGTTGTCCTGATCACTGACACTTTACAGACAATCGTCTTTATTGCTGGAGCCTTTGTCTTAATGGGCATAAGTATGTCAATAAATGTTATTCTACTCTCAGAATGTATTGGATTTAGATTTTATCATGTTCATCTGGTGGGTTTCTATACAAAAACAAGGAATAAACATCTAAAAGAAATTATAAAAATATGTCGAAGTTGCATACCACTCATAGTCAGTATTCTAATATTAATTGAAAACATGATTCTGATTAAGCCAAATCTCTTTTTATTAATTACAAGCAGGGCTACCCGGCGTTGCCCGGAGAAAAAGTTTAGATTAAAACTCTTTTTTTCTTTCCCTCTTCCTCTCCCTCTCCCCACCCCCTCCTTCTCCTCTTTATATAATAGATTCCTTAAGGAATGAGTTGGCATTTTCTTTCCAAATTAGTACATAAAATGGCTGCCCCCCCCCCCCGACGAAATCTGACCCAGTTGATGTCCACCCCCAAAATGAATAATTTCTTTTAAATTTTAAATATTATTCATCTGCGGCAATGCCGATCTAGAATATACCAACTTTGTGGGTGTTTGTTTTGTAGGTTTTGACTTTTAGCTGAACATACACATATACACACACATGCAGCTGCCCTTTAATTAATAGACAAGCTGATAAATAGCCCAAATCAAATGTTTAGCAGGAATAGTGTCGGATGCTATCAACCATTAATTTAATGTCCATACTTAGAGACAAAGGTTGTGAGTTCGAACGTCACCCGGAGCATAATTATTTTTATTCTGATTTTTTTCCAAAATAAAATTAGACATTTCAAATTACTATATTAAGCAGATTGTTTATTTATTAAAAAAAGATTGTTTTTGTAATTTATGCAATTTACGAAAATTAGGAACCCCAGCGATGCCAGGTAACCCTACTAGCTGAACATAAACTGCTATTTTACTCGAAACTTGCAGGAAGTCAAATTACTGATTTATCGGCAGCATTAATTATTTATTTATGAGTAGACAGCCAATTTCCAACAGTCAATCTCTTTTACGTGTTGTGAGTTTGTAGTGCAGCATCGATTTTCCGGCACCTTTTTTAATCCAAACAAAATTACAAGAAGGAACTTGATAATTCTGCTGCTGCCAGGCTACTGGGTCGCCAACAGATGGCTCTGTGTATAGTGGCCCATCAATTTGTCTATTTACACGGCAACTTCTTTTGGTAGTCTCCATTTATTTTGAGATTATATCTCATTTCTCTAAAATTGAACTCTAGTTATGGCTTCACAGGAAAATTCAAGTGGCAGCCGTGGTGTTAAACATAACCACTATTTCCAAATCCCTGGTGGTTTAGAGACATGGTAGGTGTATAATTAGTGGGTTATGGGTGTGTTGATATATTATTATTAAGGTGAAATCGGATAGCCTGGCAAAACGTTTAATCCAGCAAGACTGGAACCAAGGGTGTCAAAAAATCGGTGTTTCACCTATTATAAGCCTGTTGGGTTTTGGAAACCGCCAGTCCCCATTTACTTGCCTCCCTACAAGAGCAAAGTTAGACACAAGATCGGATTTTAATGCGGCGAAAACCCAGCTCCACAAAGTGGGGCACTCTGGATTAGGACAAAAATTCAAATTGCCTTAGTCTAGAAGCATTTCTCCTACACTGACTGAGGACAAAAAAGATGAAGCATAGTATCAGAACAGATACTACACTTTGTTCCTTGCCAAAAGACCAAGGATTTATTTATCTCAAAATTTTACATTAAAAAATTAAATTTCTTTATATAAAATATGAAGATGTGGCACAAGGCCAAAAGTGGGGTGAGATGGGATGGGGATCGGCTGTTGTCTGCCTGATCTATTCCGTAAACAAGTTTCAGCCACAAAAACCCTACTTAACATTATCCCCAATTGGTATGACGTTTTTTACTTACAAAAAATATATATATCAAATTCATCGGTTGAAAAGCAACCAAAAATTAAATAAAAATAAGATATAACCAAATAAAATGATAAGTGTGTTGGTTAGTAGGACCCACCCAAATCTATCTAAATGTGAACTGCTCACTGTTTTCCGGTTTGTTTCAAGAGCCGAAAATAAGCAAGTCAGTTATATAAAAATGAGGTGTGACCAAATAAAATGATAAGTGTGTTGGTTAGTAGGACCCACCCAAATCTATCTAAATATGAACTGCTCACTGTTTTCCGGTTTGTTTCAAGAGCTTAAAATAAACAAGTCAGTTGCTAGGTGTGAAAAGGGGGGCTATTGTGGGATAAAAAGAAAGAACTGGAGGGGGTTCGTGGGTGGTGTTTTTCGAGATAGATACCATGTTTTAGGTCGGCTAATTGTGGGTTTGAATAAAAGGTAATTAAAACGAGTTCCAGCCCCGGTGGAGTGTTTTTCATATATTGTAACTCTTCGATTGAACAATTGAAGTTAGCTTTAATTCTTCATGCCTCTCGTATAGGGCTTTGTTTTCAAATTTATTTTACTTGAAAAAAGTTATTTGATCTTGGCATAGAGCTTCTTGTCATTGCATCCATGAATGAATGTACTCCTGCTTTTTTATTCTTATAAACGCTATTGAGGTTGTTCAGAAGTTTTGTTACCTGGGTGACACTATTGGGGCATAGGGGGAAGTAGGTGCTAGTGTGATTGCAAGAATTAGGAGTGGATGGAGTAAGTTCAGGGAACTTCTGCTATTATTAACCAGTAGATCGTTACCACTGTCGACCAAGGGAAGAGTCTATTAGACATGTTGGGCAGTGTGATGATGTATGGAAGTGAAACCTGGCCAGTGAGGGTTGAGGACATGCGTTGCATGGATAGAAATGATACTATAGATTTGTAATGTGAGTCTTAAAGACAGGCTTGGATCTGATGACTCAGAGAAAGATTTAATCTGGACAGTATAGGGAGATTTGTGTGGAACAGAAGACTTTGATGGTATGTCCATGTTGAGAGAATCGATGAAAGCTCTTGTGTCAATAGATGTAGAACAATTGAGATAGCAGGGTCAGTTCACAGGGGAAGGCCAAGGAAACGAGTGAAGTGATAAGGATGGACTTGAGAGAAAGAGACATAAATAAAGATCTGGTTAGAAATAGGTTAGTTTGGAAGTAAATTTCTACAATTCATGCCAGCATGTAACCTTCGACCTTCTTCAGGTGGATATTTTCGAACTCGGTAATCTTTATGTTAAACTCAGAAACACATACGGAATGTTGAACGGAACCTATTATTTAATCCACGAGATTAGATTGTTCTTGTTTCTTCAGCCATGACTGGGTAAAAGTGTTTAGTAATTTTAATTTATTCTTCGTTATTATCGCCTGTAGTGAGGATTGAACTTTCAACCTCCAGAAGACTATTACTTAGATTGTTACTCAATCCCTTTATTCATTGTGCCACACATTAAATAAAGGATTCAATTCGAAATTCTACATGAGTTCCTGGTGCTATGAAGAAGACACGAAACATACGCAGACATGCTTAAAGTCACAATTTATGAATTCGGTGTTTTTTTTCTTTTTCTTTTTTTAAAATTTATTTTTGGATTTTATTCTTTTAAGGTCTGAACAAGGTCGGTGGCTATAATGCCTTAAAAAGCAAATATATGGACGCTGTACCAAGCACAGTCTTGCTTTCTAATCAGACGACTGGTTGCGGTTACCCTCGAAGCGATTCATTCAGTTTACTCCGTGATCCCATCAATTCGGATTATCCGTGGCCAGGAACGCTCATTTTTAATATCCCTGCAGATATTTGGTTCTGGTGTACAGATCAAGTAATTCACACATTTCTTTCTTTCTTTACATGTATTTTTATGATATGCTTTTCGATCTGTCTGTCGGTTGATCAACCACATTATGTTGAAAACCAGTTTTCTTAACTATATTTGGTAACAAAAAAATTCTTACCTCATAGAGCCCACACTGTCTAGCAAGCTCCAGCCCCTGTCGCATCGCCGCAGTGTTGCATCCTTGTGCTTGTTTTACAAGTAATTCCACAGAATGTGCTCTGATGAACTTACTGCACTTCTACCTCTTAAACAAAAATACCCCAGACTCACCTGACTTGCAACAAAATCCCACCCCTTCACTGTAGATGCCAGAAGATTCTCTACTCATATAGCTTCTTGCTTCGGACCACTTGCCTTTAGAATTCCTTTCCTTTTCACTGTTTTCCCGACCGTACCAACATGCAGAAATGTAAATGCAATGTGAACACACATCTTCCTGCTCAATTCCCCACCCAGTTTGCTCCTATAAATCTGTATACTATCACAGTAGCCCCTTACGCTTTCAGTGGCAATATGTCTTGTTTGGGGTGAACAAAAGTTTTAAAAAATAATTTAAAACTTGGTAGACTGTTAGTTTTAGTTGTTATATATCGTATATGGATGCAAGAGAGCAAAAAATTGCAGTAACGTGTTGCCAATGAAGAAAAGAAAAAGTGACAAATTGTTTGGTTAAAAAAGATTGAAAATATGTAAAACTAGCCAACTTTGGCTGAGTTACTCTCAAAAAAAAATTTTACGAAAGAACGAAAATTAATTTTGGTGACTTTAATTTTGTGTTCAAATGATCTTGTGAAACAGGAATTTTTACAAAGTCTGCTTTAGAACTTGACGTTAATTGATTAATAATAATAATAATGTGTAATTAATGCGTTTAAAGTCATATAATTTGATTAAGATATCTATGTATTTTTGAAGAATTTAAGAGAGTGAACTCAATATAATTGCACATGATAACTTCCCTTTCATCTGTTTCGGTAAGGAAAAACGTGTCCACTGTTTTTAGTAGCAATAAGTATTTTCAGAAAAAAATGAACTGAAATAAAATATATTTGTGCCAATAACATAGTGATGGAAAAAAACGAAAAAATAGGCTAGCCAGAATCAAGCATCGATACCTCAGACGGATTACTATTTGGGTCTGACTGAAAATCCGACAAGATAACTGTGTCCTTGTGACTTTCAGGCAACAGGAGGTAGGCGGGGAATGAAGTAAAGGTGCGGTCAGCAGCTTGTTAGTTGAGTGAGGCAGATGGACAGGTATTCTCAGTGTCATTTGATGTCGGCAGTTGTGTTTCTAGTCGAAGCTGGAGAAAACTGAATTTGGTCATGTCAGAGACAATCATCTAAGCAAATTTGTGTCGATAACTTTTTCATGAGAGGACGATTCATTGGTTCTTTAATCCAATTTTCTGTAACTATTAATTTGGGGACTGGGAGAGGTTCACGGAGCCCCTGTGCAGAAAATTATTTTCTCAATTTTTTCTCTGTCCTCGATGTGTCCATATCCGGTAGGGTGATATTGATGTGTAGCCTGAATCAGAAAAAGATCTGATTTGAGTTGCCTATAACATAATGAAGGTTCTATGAAGTTTGTATACAGTATTAAATAATTTCTAAGAAGATTTGAATCACTTAATATGTGATAAAGAGGTCTTACCTCGAAATATATTGTGGCACATGGTTACACACACACTTCGTTTTTGTCTTTCTTCTTAACACCGGCATGTTCCCACTTCTTGCATTGCGATAACCTTCTATGACCCCTCTATATGATATTACAAACAATACTTCAAGCAAACTACATCATCTTATTATTCGATAATTTGTTAAGTTGTAACAAAAATAATTTTCTGTAGTAAATAGTGCTATAAACAAACGATCGGTAATAATTAAATTTAGCAAATTAAAGTAAATAAGCTCCATGGCTAAGCACAACTAGTTTTGAGGGGAGTTAGCCGACACTTGGGCAGTGTTTCTTCCATTATACATGTTCTAATACAAGCATTCACAAATGAAATAAGGAAACAACACGGAAACGGTAATGTATGCAAAAAAACATATATTCCTTGCAAACCCGACACTTTTCACTTTTAGATTGTGTCCATAAAAAGGTGTGCAATAAAGTCTGAAAAAGATGTGTACGTGTGTACGTGTGTGTGTGTGTGTGAGTGTGTGGAAGTTGAGGAAAATGTCTTACATACAATGTCTTACATGAAATGTGTGTGTGTAGCGCACGTGTGCTTGTGAATGCGTTAATCAGGGGCCAGACCGGAAGAAAGAGTATGAATTTTCTCGTACGTCCCTTTTTATATCACGGATTATAGCGCCACATACCATCGTGAAAGGAGAGATAATTCGGGCCTGAAACGTCCTCTGGTGAGTGTATGTGTAAATGTGTAGAAAAGTGAAAGTCATGCTACAGTTTTATATACTATGTTCAGGTACGGCAAGTTTAAACTTTCAAAAGAGAAAAGAAATATTGTATCACTGGACTGGAATTTATTTCAGATTATTTGTGGCATTCCTAAATATAAAAGCTTAATTTTAAAAAGTATATGCTTCTAGGTACTAAACGGTTGCATCTTTTTTTTGTGACTTTATTCAAGATGGCGGATAAAGCATCTTGACAAACAAATAGACGAGTAATTTGTTCGGTTGCCGTTAGTTCACTTTTTTCTTTTTTTGTATTTGTGGTAATAGTGTCTGTTTGTTCAACAGAGTGTCTCACTGAAAGAAATATTTTATTACTTTTTAAGGAAGGTGAGGACATCAATATCAATAGAACAATGCGAGTGGATTCATTGAAATTCAGGGAATCTTTCTTAATTGGTATTTAATGACCACGGATCAAATTTAATGCAAATCTGAAATATTTGAATTTTCAAACGAGGGGGTTGTGCCCGTATTATGCCCTTAAAACCCTTTAAAATTCTCCAAAGAAACTGAAATTTAGAGAATATTTATTAATCGATGTTTAATAACTATTGTTAAAATTTCACAAAAATCTGAGGAATCTGAATTTTTGACCCCCTTTACATAAAGCTAAATTAAATATAACCCACAATTGGGATCCTTGCACCTAGGAGCTGGCTACAAAATTCATAATGACCGGTTATAGATGACCATTCATTTTCATCTTCGAACCATTAAGGACAAATGTTGTGAATGTTTTACAGGGGAGTACCATAGAATGAAGCTCAGTCGAGCACCTGCTATGAAAGTAATGACAGAGTAGAGAAAGACTAGCAACGTCTCTTGGTGGAGAAGAGGACATTGCCCACTAGATTTTGGAGTCGGTTTTGTACTCTGTCAAGACAGGAAAGGGTGCTCTGAGCGGCACCTCCCCAGATGTGGCAACAGTACTCCATCCTAGGACGTATTTGACTAGTAACAATGTATTCTGTATGTTTAATCTTATCTTTTATCTCGTTTACTGTCTTTATCGTTTGTTGTAGACAATAAATGAAATGCTTTTATCCACCACAGCTTTTTAAAACAATTTTTACTTTCCAACATGTGCCTGTATTGTAAACTAATACACAGTGAATTTTAGCAACATCCTACATGCACCAATAATTCATTTAAATTCTCTATCCATGTGTTGCTAAACTTGCTGAAATAGAATATCAAATATTCTGATTCTTTAAACCGATGCATAAAAATGTTATTTTTGGAACCTCTTCAAATTACTTGACTTGAGTCATCCTATGCCAGTCAGCGTACGTGAAACATTTAAACATTCTGAGCTCAGGTGGTGCTGCAACTGGACTCTGTTATGTTTTTTCTAATGGCTGGATATGTATACGGATCACCACACCTTCCAATTAAAGTTATATATATATATATATATATATAGTGAATGCTTTTATTCAAACATGTACAAGGTCTGCTACACTGGCATGTCGATGTTATCGATCTACAGCTCTCAAGAGCTGAGGTCTCATCAGGCAGAAAATCGTTTTTTGATTCAACTGGTTGCTGAATTCCAGGGAGAATGAAGTCAAGCAAAAAAGAAGAGGAGAAAGAAATAAAAGTCATGTGACCGATTTTAAAATATGATTGCCGTTAGAAATTACTATTTTCTTATTTTTATCTTTTATATATTTTATATATATATATCCAACGCTGAGCTGGGGTAGAGAGGGGAGTGGGCCGAGGAAAAGAAAAAGAAAAGAGAAAGGGAAAGAGATACAATTGCTGTCAGAAAAGTTTAATTTACAGCTGTTTATATTTTTATTTTGTATTTTTATCCAACGCTTAGTTAGGGGGGGGGGGAAGAAAAAGAAAGAGAAAGGGGTTGAGGGGTGTTAGGGGTGGGTGTCTATAGCCATTTAGGATTTGTTGCGGGGATGGTTCTGAGTTAAATTCATATTTATTTTTATTCAGCGCTGGGCTGGATAAAGATGGGGGTCGGGGGAGGTTAAACAAGATCGAAAGAGAAGATGAAGGAAGGGGGGGAGGGGGGGTTTCAAATTTGTTGTGTCTGCTTCCTGTCAATGCAGACATATAACAATTACATGACACCCAGCTTACGGGGATATTTTAGTTTAAACTCATTGGTGGATTTATGGCCTTATTGTTGATAAATTATATTGTTATATTTTGATCAATTGGCATTTAATTTTGATTATTTTGATGGATAGTTACATGTATTTTAAATAATATTTATCAGTTAATTAATAAAACATAATGGTAATTGTCTTTATTTTTAGTAAGATTCATATATGGATTATTGGCAATAATATTAGTAGGTTAGTTCTAGGTACTAATGAGTTAAAATATATTGGGAATTATTCTTGGTAAGGATCGTATATAAGTTTATGACATTGATATAGATGGATTATATTATTATATTTATTTTTAATTATTTTGGAGTATGAATAAATGTATTTCGATTATAAATAATAGTTAGTGATGGATTAATAAAACATACTGGTAATTGCTTTTATTTTTAATGGAATTTATATATCGATTAATTTCAGTGGTATAAATAAATAAATTTTATTATTCGTTGTGATCCTATTATTAATGGTGGGGTTAACACCTGTTATAGTATTAGTGGTAAGGTGTTCTAGTTAAAATTGTTAACGCAAGTTATGGTCTATGAAGAGGGGGGGATTAGAAATGATGGGGGCCAGTAATTTTGATTAAAGTGATCAGTATATAATTATTTAAATATTTAAAAATTGGTTTTGGTAATAAGTAGTTTTGTGAGCTGGATGTTGAGCGCACACACGCACTCGTGCACACATATAAATACATATATGCACATGTATACACAAACATTCATATATGCACCCAAACCCATACACATATACATGAACACACAGATACACATGTATGTGTACATATGTATACGTATACATACGCGCATACAGATGCACACATACACACATAAATAGTTATAAAATTTTATATCTTCATACATATGCCCACTCATATGTCCACAAGAATCACCTATATATATATATATATAAAAAATTTTTACTTTTACATGTTATAGTATTTATTCAAAGATTGGGGTGGTTGTACTGTGTTTGTAGTTGAGGGTTAAAGTTACTTGATTTGGAAGTGTTAATAAGTGTTAATTTTAGCGGGCTTGTTGGGTATTGGGTTTTTTTGTTTTAATGGTATTATTTAGGGGGGGGGTTGTACAAATTACTGAGGAGGTGTGATCTGTTATGCCTACAGTTGATCGATGTTTCCTGTTTTTTGTTTAAAAGTTTTCCTCTGTCAGTAAATTTAATTATTTCAAGTTTTTCGCCGAGGCATAAATAGCATGGTGAGTTTAATGAGCTACAGGTGCTAGTTTTTCTGATAATGTTCCAAATTACAATTGGTGATTTATTTTTATTAGTGAGTTCCCAGTGGTAATTTGAGAGTGATGTTCTGTTTTGGTAGCTTGGGTTGTTGAATGAACATTTATGGCCGGTGTATCTTTCTTTGAAAGTATTACCTGCCATACCTATGTAGTATTTTTTTATATCTGGAGTTTCCTTAGTTGAGATTGTTGCTTGGTAAATTGTTTTTGTTATTAAGCAATTTTGTTGCAAGGGGCATTCATTTTTATTTATGCAGTTACAGGACTTTACTTTAGTTGTTTTATTGTTATCTGATTCAGGGTTTAGGTTGCTGTTTAGGATTTTGTTATTGTGTTTTTTAATTATCATTTCTAAATTTTCGCTGCAACTGTAACTTAGTTTAAGTGTATTTTTGTTGAATATTTTATGTAAGATATTGTTTGGGGGGAAATATGTGTTTATGAGGTTTAGAAATTTTTTACCAAGTTTGGTTTTAACTGCTTGATTGAAGGGAGGTGTAAACCATATTATCTTCCTGTTTCTTGCTTTATTGTTTTTATTATTAGTCGTTGCAGGTTTATTAAATTTAATTTGTGTATTCTTGTATCCGCTGTTTTTTAGTGCTTTATTATAGAATTCTTTATGTTTGTTAAAGATTGTTTCATTTGATGAGTTATTGCTTATCCTATGTTGGATAGATTTAGGGATGTGTTTAATGATAGTTTTGGGGTGGTTGGAGAGGGGGTGTACATAGATTGGGTTAAAGTTTTCTTTATTATATGGTTCGTATGTTTCTTTGGTTAAGTTGAGAGTTACATCTAGAAAATTTACTATTTTAATGTTGGAAGTTATTTCAACTTTAAGGCATATCCTCCTCATCTCCCTAATAATAATCTTTTTAATATTTTCACACCTTTGCCCATTAGAGTTTCTGACTACTAAGAGTCCATCATCCCTATATAGGCCAATGTCTTCAATATCTATATCATTAGTTAGGTTGTAGAGGATGTATAAACCAACTAAGTCGGTGATTTCTGCAGAGTCGAAAGAGCCCATCGAAACATCAAAAGAGCCAGATTGGTTGCTCTTTGTCCATTGATCTTTTTTACTAATTAGCACTGTTTTCCTACATTTTCTTACAATGTTAATCTCTTCTTCAGAAATATCCGAGAGAAGAGTAGCAAACTCCATGACGCTTTCGAAGAGTTCATTAGAAATTGAGGGGTAGTAATTTTGATGTTTCGATGGGCTCTTTCGACTCTGCAGAAATCACCGACTTAGTTGGTTTATACATCCTCTACAACCTAACTAATGATATAGATATTGAAGACATTGGCCTATATAGGGATGATGGACTCTTAGTAGTCAGAAACTCTAATGGGCAAAGGTGTGAAAATATTAAAAAGATTATTATTAGGGAGATGAGGAGGATATGCCTTAAAGTTGAAATAACTTCCAACATTAAAATAGTAAATTTTCTAGATGTAACTCTCAACTTAACCAAAGAAACATACGAACCATATAATAAAGAAAACTTTAACCCAATCTATGTACACCCCCTCTCCAACCACCCCAAAACTATCATTAAACACATCCCTAAATCTATCCAACATAGGATAAGCAATAACTCATCAAATGAAACAATCTTTAACAAACATAAAGAATTCTATAATAAAGCACTAAAAAACAGCGGATACAAGAATACACAAATTAAATTTAATAAACCTGCAACGACTAATAATAAAAACAATAAAGCAAGAAACAGGAAGATAATATGGTTTACACCTCCCTTCAATCAAGCAGTTAAAACCAAACTTGGTAAAAAATTTCTAAACCTCATAAACACATATTTCCCCCCAAACAATATCTTACATAAAATATTCAACAAAAATACACTTAAACTAAGTTACAGTTGCAGCGAAAATTTAGAAATGATAATTAAAAAACACAATAACAAAATCCTAAACAGCAACCTAAACCCTGAATCAGATAACAATAAAACAACTAAAGTAAAGTCCTGTAACTGCATAAATAAAAATGAATGCCCCTTGCAACAAAATTGCTTAATAACAAAAACAATTTACCAAGCAACAATCTCAACTAAGGAAACTCCAGATATAAAAAAATACTACATAGGTATGGCAGGTAATACTTTCAAAGAAAGATACACCGGCCATAAATGTTCATTCAACAACCCAAGCTACCAAAACAGAACATCACTCTCAAATTACCACTGGGAACTCACTAATAAAAATAAATCACCAATTGTAATTTGGAACATTATCAGAAAAACTAGCACCTGTAGCTCATTAAACTCACCATGCTATTTATGCCTCGGCGAAAAACTTGAAATAATTAAATTTACTGACAGAGGAAAACTTTTAAACAAAAAACAGGAAACATCGATCAACTGTAGGCATAACAGATCACACCTCCTCAGTAATTTGTACAACCCCCCCCTAAATAATACCATTAAAACAAAAAAACCCAATACCCAACAAGCCCGCTAAAATTAACACTTATTAACACTTCCAAATCAAGTAACTTTAACCCTCAACTACAAACACAGTACAACCACCCCAATCTTTGAATAAATACTATAACATGTAAAAGTAAAAATTTTTTATATATATATATATATAGGTGATTCTTGTGGACATATGAGTGGGCATATGTATGAAGATATAAAATTTTATAACTATTTATGTGTGTATGTGTGCATCTGTATGCGCGTATGTATACGTATACATATGTACACATACATGTGTATCTGTGTGTTCATGTATATGTGTATGGGTTTGGGTGCATATATGAATGTTTGTGTATACATGTGCATATATGTATTTATATGTGTGCACGAGTGCGTGTGTGCGCTCAACATCCAGCTCACAAAACTACTTATTACCAAAACCAATTTTTAAATATTTAAATAATTATATACTGATCACTTTAATCAAAATTACTGGCCCCCATCATTTCTAATCCCCCCCTCTTCATAGACCATAACTTGCGTTAACAATTTTAACTAGAACACCTTACCACTAATACTATAACAGGTGTTAACCCCACCATTAATAATAGGATCACAACGAATAATAAAATTTATTTATTTATACCACTGAAATTAATCGATATATAAATTCCATTAAAAATAAAAGCAATTACCAGTATGTTTTATTAATCCATCACTAACTATTATTTATAATCGAAATACATTTATTCATACTCCAAAATAATTAAAAATAAATATAATAATATAATCCATCTATATCAATGTCATAAACTTATATACGATCCTTACCAAGAATAATTCCCAATATATTTTAACTCATTAGTACCTAGAACTAACCTACTAATATTATTGCCAATAATCCATATATGAATCTTACTAAAAATAAAGACAATTACCATTATGTTTTATTAATTAACTGATAAATATTATTTAAAATACATGTAACTATCCATCAAAATAATCAAAATTAAATGCCAATTGATCAAAATATAACAATATAATTTATCAACAATAAGGCCATAAATCCACCAATGAGTTTAAACTAAAATATCCCCGTAAGCTGGGTGTCATGTAATTGTTATATGTCTGCATTGACAGGAAGCAGACACAACAAATTTGAAACCCCCCCTCCCCCCCTTCCTTCATCTTCTCTTTCGATCTTGTTTAACCTCCTCCGACCCCCATCTTTATCCAGCCCAGCGCTGAATAAAAATAAATATGAATTTAACTCAGAACCATCCCCGCAACAAATCCTAAATGGCTATAGACACCCACCCCTAACACCCCTCAACCCCTTTCTCTTTCTTTTTCTCCCCCCCCCCCCCTAACTAAGCGTTGGATAAAAATACAAAATAAAAATATAAACAGCTGTAAATTAAACTTTTCTGACAGCAATTGTATCTCTTTCCCTTTCTCTTTTCTTTTTCTTTTCCTCGGCCCACTCCCCTCTCTACCCCAGCTCAGCGTTGGATATATATATATAAAATATATAAAAGATAAAAATAAGAAAATAGTAATTTCTAACGGCAATCATATTTTAAAATCGGTCACATGACTTTTATTTCTTTCTCCTCTTCTTTTTTGCTTGACTTCATTCTCCCTGGAATTCAGCAACCAGTTGAATCAAAAAACGATTTTCTGCCTGATGAGACCTCAGCTCTTGAGAGCTGTAGATCGATAACATCGACATGCCAGTGTAGCAGACCTTGTACATGTTTGAATAAAAGCATTCACAATACAGCTCTATATTTTTATTGAGCACTCTTTTATAAACCCGGTTTGATTCCCTTTGGATTTCTACCCTATGGATTTTTACCCTACCTGGATTACTATATATATATATATATATATATATATATATATATATATATATATATATATATATTTATTTATTTTGGTACAGAAAAATTAGTACAACATTCGTACCGTCGGTTTCAAGCACGGAAAGTCTTAGCCATCCGGCTCTCTTCAGCTTCTGTTGTCATCTGTTTTGGAAATGTGAAGTCACATGACACTCTCGTTGGAACGCGTTATTTGCTCAGCGTGTTGTGTATGTTTGTTTGAATTTAAATTTAGTGTAATGAAACTCTTGAGATTTAAAACCGGAGGAGATTTGGAGAGATATAAGAATATAAAATTAAAGAGAATAAAAATAAAAATAAAAATAAAAATAAAATTAAAAATAAAATTTGAAAATAAAACATAAAAAATAAAAAGTAAAAAAATAAAAAAGTTTCTATGTAAGTCCCGTGAGCCAATTTCATGAATTTGTATCATTGGCCGTTACTGTTTTGGGGTTTGAAGGTGTGCGTCCTAAAAGGAAAAACCGTTAATTAATATCGTGTTAAAATTCTTTTAGACAACCCGAAGTAATTTTAATAAAGAAATTGCTGGATCTAAGGGAGGTAACTTTGTTGGAAATATAAAGGTTTGAGGTCGTTTAAATGGGTTTGTTAGATTAGTCTAATGATTGATAAATAAATTAATTAAATATTTTTGTGAAAGTCGAAGTTTTTGCTCTTGAAATTTATGTGGATATGGGTTGATGAGGTGTTTGTTCGTATTTTTTAATTTGCTTATATTAGTAATGATGGGAAGTAGATATATATATATATATATATATATATATATATATATATATATATATATATATATATATTTATATGAAGCAATCCAACAAAAGATATAAGCGTCAACTAATATCTTATAATTAGTGAAACATCCGGATAAAAAAACTGAAGCTCAATATACTGGATAGAGCATTAATATTATAATATAAAATGAAGTAATAAAATAAGGTGTCAATCAAATTTTATTAGAATTCAAAGTTCATGCAAAGCATCCTTAAGTCCTAACCTTAAATTAACCTAAACCTAACCTTAAATTAACCTTAAATTAAACTTCCTAATCTGATAAAATTAAATCTTAAATTAAACTATTAAATTATTAAGTTATAATTATTTAGATAACTTCGTAATTGGGAAAATTAAATCTTAATTGGGAAAAATTAAACCTTAGGGCAGGTTAAACTTTTTTAATTGGGGAATGTCAGGCCTTGAGTTGGAATTCCTGGGCTGATGGGATTGAATCTTAAATTAAACTACTAATAATTTCTGGCCTGTTAAAATTAAATCTTAAAAATTAAATCTTGAATTAAACTATAAAATTATTGGAATTTAATAACTTCGTAATTTTTAACTTCATAAATATTCTAAATTACTTGATGGGGCTAGATTTGTTGAGTCGGTTTTTTACTGTAAGCCAGATTTTAAGTAATACTTTTGGATGGGTACGTGATGACTTGACCTAATTTTCCTAACTCCCTTTTAGTTTTCTTTTAACTTTTTAACTTCTTAGCTCCTTTCCCTTTTGACATGGAATAAGCTTACTGACCCAGACAGTGAAAACCTAATTTGGGTGGGATGGATGGCGGGGTTGTGGGTTGCTGTCTTCTCTTGAACCTGTCAAACAGGAAGTAGGACAGACATTTCCTGAACCCGTTGAAGTCATTCTGAGATGTAGACAATTTAATATCGCCTTCTGTTCGTTAGGGATTTGTCATGTCTGGTGAGAAGATCACTTATATATTTTTCGCTCTTCTGGCTAGATGTGATGGGAGTCCGTCTTGTTTTGCTCAATTCGGATTTAGCTGGTTTTCTAATTTAACAACGAATTTGGATTTGATTGGATTTGCACATGTTGGGATCTCGGAACTTTGATTGGACTTTTTGTATTATTTTGATTGATTTATTTATTTATTTATCATTAACATTGAATATGGACACATTTCGCGAATGGATAACCTTGCCGGCCCCTTCAATTTCACATATTTGGACTGCTGTTTGTATCTTGGAGTAATGTCCTTCCTGATTATGCTTCTCAACTTATATGACCTGGATGGACTGTATGGATTCAACAAAAGTATGTTTTTGGATTGATATGTTTGATGTTATGTATTTTTTATATATTTGTGTATATAATTTTATATATTTTCAAAGCGTAATTTTATTGCCTGTAGTAGTATAACTGCGGTAATGGTCCTCTGAAGAGAAGAATTATCTTTGAAAACTCATGAGCTAAGGACTTAAGGATGCTTTGCATGAACTTTGAATTCTAATAAAATTTGATTGACACCTTATTTTATTACTTCATTTTATATTATAATATTAATGCTCTATCCAGTATATTGAGCTTCAGTTTTTTTATCCGGATGTTTCACTAATTATAAGATATTAGTTGACGCTTATATCTTTTGTTGGATTGCTTCATATATTTAAGCTCCCGTGAGGTAGAGCTTTAATTACAATCCGGATATGTTCAGCAAAGAATTTCTTCCATTATCAGCCAAAAACATACCTACTCCAACTAAGGAGGCTTATATATACAAATTGGTCCAGTCAATAAATAAGTTTTTGATAAATGTTAGATGGAGAGCTTACCATCATGATCTAAAATCATCACCGGATCGGATTGACAATGGAGACACGAAACGGCAAAATACTGGTGGAGGTGGACTACCATTGAACTCATTTAAGGAGCTCAAAAAAAAAAATTGAGAGAATTGCAGCAGCTCATTACGGCCTTAAAACAACATCTTTCCCTAGGCAGAATGATGATTTGGCCGGCTTTGAGAATGCCTTGTTCGACTTGGTCAGAAGAATTAAATTCAGGAAGCAGACTAAATATTGCAGTTCTATCGTCAAAAAAATAAATGGATTTACCAGGAGAGTTAACAAACATACGGATTTCATTGTTCCGGCAGACAAGACTAAGAACTACTACAAATTGGATTATACCTCTTACAAGAACTTAATATACCGTGAGTTGCATAAATCATATAAAATTGCACCACCCAATAAAATTATAGATATAAATTTGGAGGCTAAAAAACTACTTAAATATATGAATCTAACTAACCATGCAGAAATAGTTTCGCCAGCTACACCTAGATTTTCTCTTAAAGACCATAAGACTAACTTTCAACAAAACCCATCAATAAGGTTAATTTGCCCATCAAAATCTGACTTAGGCATAATCAGTAAAAAAATTCTTGATAGGGTCATCCCGACAATCAGAAATAAAATTTTCTTTTCATTGTGGCAATCTTCAGATAGCGTAATTGAATGGTTTATGAACCTTAAAGATAAACATAGATTAAGTTTTATAACTTTTGACATAGACAACTATTACCAATCTATTACCCCAATTCTCTTAAATAAAGCCCTAAATTTAGCGAAAAATAATTCAGACCTTACTGATCAGGAAATTAAACTGATCACCTTAGCAAGAAGATCTATTCTCCAATTCGAAGGCAAATTATGGACCAGAAAGGACACCCCCAACGATTTCGATATTACTATGGGAGCTTCTGATTCTGCTCAGGTAACGGATCTAGTGGGTTTATTCCTCTTAAATGAAATGAAACATAGGTTTAAAAATTTAAGAGGGGGCCTATACAGAGACGATGCCCTATTTGTCTCTGATGAAAGACCTAGAAGATATAGCAAAACAATTGAAGAATTACATGATTTTTTCAGAAATTTCGGCCTTTCCATAACTGTTGATCCGGAGAGAAAAATTTCTAACTTCCTTGATATCACCCTTAACCTCAATGACGGATCATATAGCCCTTTCCATAAACCCAATCTAACTCTTTTCTATGTACATAAACTATCTAACCACCCGAAAGCTATAATTAATTCAATAGTACCGTCTGTTTCCAATAGAATATCTAAGCTTTCTGCCAATAAAAACATTTTCAACCAAAACGCACAATTTTATAACAATGCATTGCTCAACTCTGGATATTCTAAAAAAATAACTTATAACCAAAACAAAGAGAATGATAGAACTGTAAATATTATTACACATAATATGACAACTAGCAATAGGAACCGAACCAAAAGAAATGTAAATAAACAAAGACCCCTAAGGCACTCTATCATACCTGATGAAAATCAAGAACATATAGATAGCCCTACACCTACTGCACGTAAACGCCTTAGAAGGAAAAATAATATTTGGTTTAACCCACCTTTCAATAATAACGTTAAAACCAATATCCCGAAGGAATTCTTTAAAATATTGGAAAACTCTTTTAAATACCCACATAAATATAGCTCCATACTCAATAAGAATTCAATTAAAATCTCATACTCTACTATGCCAAATATAGCCCAAACAATAATCTCAGCAAATAGTAAAAAAATAAAAAATATCCAATCTAATTCTAATTATTCCAATCCTATAAATACATGCAACTGCAGGCGCACCAGTGATTGCCCATTGGACAATAGATGCACATATTCTGATATTGTATATGCTTGTACTGTAACTGAGCAAAATAATTATATAATGAATCCTAGAGACCACATAAATACAGCCCCTAATCAAATTCCACAATTGAGCACCACAACTAATTTGCACCATAACTCTAGACCTAACAATTCTAATATCCATCCTCTACCTCAGCAAACCGGTAATGAGTTCCCAATGGAAGGTAACGATAACAATAATATACAATCAATCAACCAACCTAATCCACATCATATAAATACAGTAAATAGAAATAGACCTGTGAATAGGAATATAAATGGCGCGGGAATAAGGGTAAATCCTAGGGTACACACATATATTGGGGCCACAGCAAATTTAATTAAATCCCGCATTTCCATGCATAACTACTCCTTCAATAACGATGTCGGTAACAACAGAACATCCCTGACCACTTTAGTTAAAAATTTAAGATCAAATAATATTCCACACAATATAAAATGGTCTATCTTAAAAAAATCAAACTCCTACAGCCCAGGATCCAGATCTTGTGGTCTATGCAACTCTGAAGCTGTAATGATAGCTACTGCACCTAAACATTTAAATCTGATAAATTCTAGGAGTGAATTAGTCTCCAAATGTCGACACAGAAGGAAATTCAAATATGCTATATGGAAACCACCACTAGTTTTGCCGTAGCTGTTTGGGCTAGCAATGAAACCGGGGGTGTCCAGACTTCGAGATGGGTCCTTTTTGATTTTTAATCTTTTTTGCCTAAGGGATTTAGACTCCGAGGTTGTAAGGGTTTATACACCTAAATTTTCAGTTTCTAAATGTATACACCTAAATTTTCAGTTTCTAAATATATTTACAATATCTTTACAATATCTTTACAACCTCTTAATTGGGAAATATTAAACCTTAAACCTTGAATATATTTACAACTTCTAGATTAGGAAAAATTAAGCCCTAATCTGGATTGGACTTCTTGATTGAACAAACCTAACCTTAAATTAACCTTAAATTAAACTTCCTAATCTGATAAAATTAAATCTTAAATTAAACTATTAAATTATTAAGTTATAATTATTTAGATAACTTCGTAATTGGGAAAATTAAATCTTAATTGGGAAAAATTAAACCTTAGGGCAGGTTAAACTTTTTTAATTGGGGAATGTCAGGCCTTGAGTTGGAATTCCTGGGCTGATGGGATTGAATCTTAAATTAAACTACTAATAATTTCTGGCCTGTTAAAATTAAATCTTAAAAATTAAATCTTGAATTAAACTATAAAATTATTGGAATTTAATAACTTCGTAATTTTTAACTTCATAAATATTCTAAATTACTTGATGGGGCTAGATTTGTTGAGTCGGTTTTTTACTGTAAGCCAGATTTTAAGTAATACTTTTGGATGGGTACGTGATGACTTGACCTAATTTTCCTAACTCCCTTTTAGTTTTCTTTTAACTTTTTAACTTCTTAGCTCCTTTCCCTTTTGACATGGAATAAGCTTACTGACCCAGACAGTGAAAACCTAATTTGGGTGGGATGGATGGCGGGGTTGTGGGTTGCTGTCTTCTCTTGAACCTGTCAAACAGGAAGTAGGACAGACATTTCCTGAACCCGTTGAAGTCATTCTGAGATGTAGACAATTTAATATCGCCTTCTGTTCGTTAGGGATTTGTCATGTCTGGTGAGAAGATCACTTATATATTTTTCGCTCTTCTGGCTAGATGTGATGGGAGTCCGTCTTGTTTTGCTCAATTCGGATTTAGCTGGTTTTCTAATTTAACAACGAATTTGGATTTGATTGGATTTGCACATGTTGGGATCTCGGAACTTTGATTGGACTTTTTGTATTATTTTGATTGATTTATTTATTTATTTATCATTAACATTGAATATGGACACATTTCGCGAATGGATAACCTTGCCGGCCCCTTCAATTTCACATATTTGGACTGCTGTTTGTATCTTGGAGTAATGTCCTTCCTGATTATGCTTCTCAACTTATATGACCTGGATGGACTGTATGGATTCAACAAAAGTATGTTTTTGGATTGATATGTTTGATGTTATGTATTTTTTATATATTTGTGTATATAATTTTATATATTTTCAAAGCGTAATTTTATTGCCTGTAGTAGTATAACTGCGGTAATGGTCCTCTGAAGAGAAGAATTATCTTTGAAAATTCATGAGCTAAGGACTTAAGGATGCTTTGCATGAACTTTGAATTCTAATAAAATTTGATTGACACCTTATTTTATTACTTCATTTTATATTATAATATATATATATTTATATTTATTGCATAATAAACGTTTGTTTACATTTGAACCTATACAATGTAATTATCTTCCGATGTCAAAATCAGATCTCTGAAGAGGATAATTAGAAAAACAAGATTTGATAATTATGGTTGATGGATGTAAATTAACCTATCAGAACAATAGAAAAAAGATTAAAAATGTATATTTACAGAAATTATTATATAGTTATTATATTTAATATAATTTTTTATTTATACAAAATTCTTTGACTACATAAGTGTTTAAGCTACAACCTTATTTAGACTAAGTCTCCTGAGGCCAAGTTGTATGGATGAAAATGAAAAGGAGAATGATTTTGACAAGCAACTTTCAGAAAATACAAGGAACAAGTGACCACGTGACTGGAATCATTTTTAATTGAATGTATGGCTTTGATTTGGTTTTTATTTCTTATCTTATTATTCTAGTAGATTATCTTTTTATTGCTTTGAACTTTTTAGCAACTCAGAGATTCGACTATTAGTAACGGATTCCGACTGTGATAATCCATTCCCAACAAAGTGGGTGGGGGAATGGGTGTAGTTCATCACGAGCCAAAGTTTTATTAATTACTTGTGAAGATAGAGATATCTTCATCCCAAAACTGTTCATTTCCTACAATTACTCCCTAATCCCAGACCTAACTGTTGTTTTTTTTATGGAAATCGCTCCAGACAAGGCATGAAGCCACTTGATGTAAGGAGTTAAAAAATACTACTTCCAGGTCAAAAACTAGCCAACGATAAGTTAGATGGATAGATTCCAACCCAGAAAACAGCAATTCTCCCCTCTTTGTCAGAAATATCGTTCATGGAATGTGAGGACTAAATGACAAAATAAGGGAAGCGAGAGTTACGAGGCTGCTGAAAGTAAACCCAAGGTCCACTTTCTACTCTCCTGTTGTTGGAATCCATCTGTCTCAGGAGACAATGGAGTTCTGGCGCCTCAGATTAATCTGTTGCCGAATTGCAGCATCTGCTGTGACTGTGCCAACCTATCCTCGATTGGCAGTCTCTGTTGCAGTTGCCACAGATGTAGGTGGTGTCTGGTTCTGAGAGCTCTGTTTCAACCATCTGCCGTCTGTGCTCTCCTCTCCCTTCACTGCTGATCTCTCCTCTCCTCACTCCTCTTGCAGTATACCTTCACAGCACTTTTCCAGCGGCTGAAGTCTTGAGCCACCGACTCCCAGCATGCTGGGTCGATGCCACCAGATCTAACTAAGTCCACAAAAAATGGTGACTTTCACTTTATCTCACACGTTTAAAGGAGATGAATGCCATATTTTGGTAACGGTAGAATTCTATCTTAAAAGAAGTGCAAAAATTGATTTGTCAAAGTTTGCTTTCATAATTCTTCCTTCTTTTTTGTTTTGACAGGTAATGGTACAGCGGTCTTTGTCGGCAAAAAATCTTTCGCATGCCAAAGGAGGGTCAATTGTTGCTGGTTATCTGAAGATTTTACCATTTTTCATGTTCGTTTTGCCTGGAATGGCTGCTCGCATTTTGTTCCCAGGTTAGAAACCTTTCCGGTAGAAACCTTTCTGCTAAAAAACGAAGGATTAATAAATAATATTATTTACATGCATGGTGTTAAAATAATTGTTACAAAGGTGTAGGCATCAGGCAAAGGTAGGAAGAAGTAGTCTGCAGAGTATTCAGGGATTTTTTTGTTCAAGGGAAAAGCCGAAGCTAAAACACATCATCATGGAAGACTTACATCAAATCCATTGCTAAGGTCGCTGGAAAAATGGTTGGATCATTCTACAGCTCCAAAAAGTATCTCACTCCTGACAAAATCCTCTAGCTGCATAAGAGTCAAATACGTCCTAAGATGGAGTATTGTTGCATGATTTTGGGGGGTGCTGCTCAGAGCTACCTTTCCTGCCTTGACAGACTACAAAACTGACTTCGAAGTCTATTTGGTGCTGTTCTTTTCTCTTTCATATAGTCTCTTTCTCATAGTATTTCTATGATCTTTCATATAGTCTCTTTCTCATAGTATTTCTATGATCTATCGCTATTTTCATGGTAGGTGTTCGACTGAACTTCAATCTTTGGTTCCTCCTGTAAAACATTCACAGCAAGAACTCATCTAGCTACAACCACTGTCAATAATTTCCCCTTTTCCCTCTGTGTACCTAAAACTTAGTGGAGCTTCCATGAGCAAAGTTTCTGTCCTAGAACTTCCCATCTGAGGAACACAGTACTATGGGGCTGCTTCCCTACTGACTATAACATTGCCGTTGTCAAGTCCAATGTAAACAAATTTTTGTTGGGCTGTCCTCTTGAATAATAATATTCTGACCAGTTACAACTGTCGTTATAAATCCCCTCGATGTTTCACTGTCCACCTAACAAACTCAATAACCCTTATCCTCGAGTGGCGTTTGGGCTTCGATAAACGGTGACTCGTTAGTAAAAAGAAATTCTGTTTAACTCCCGTTTTACCTGCTGGCATGTGTTGGACAGATTTCAAGCTAATCTATCTCTCGCCAGGTTTTTATTTATCTATTTTTCTCTCAAGTTCATTTGTATCACTTTCTCCAATGTTTTCCTCGGCTTTCCCCTGTGAATGAACCTGTCATTTCAACTGTTCTACATCTACTACCCCAAGAACTCTCATCCATTCTCCATTCTTTCAAAGTGGCTACACCATAGAGGTCTTCTATTCTGCACACATCTCTCTATACTGCCCAGATTTAATCTTCCTCTGAGCTCACCAGAACTAAGCCTGTCTTCAAGACTCAAATTACACATCCATCATACCATTCTCATATCATTTCTTTTGATGCAACGCATATCCTCAACCTTCACTGGTCAGGTTTCACTTCCGTACATAATCATGCTGTGTACACATGTAAAAGAATATTGTTATTTGCCAGGATGTGTGCAACAAAGAAACAAACACACTACACATTTATGAAAAAAATATAAGCTGTATTTTTGTATAGATAAGTTTGAGGTTTAGAAGCCTGTGACAATTCAATATAAGATTATGGGCACCGGGAGAATTGAAAGCATGGATAGGTGAGAAACAAGATGATACTAGACATAAGACAATATGAAATGTAATAATTTTATTTCTATTTTCTACTTACTGTTTTTTAATCTTCGATCAATAGTATGTTATAAGGTGTCTAAGTCTTTCTGATATTTCGAGGTTGATACCCTCCTTTTCAAAGTAAATCCATATCAGATCCACATGTGTGTTGTGTGTTGGCCGAAAGTAGGTATTTATGTGGTTGCAGCGATGAATGTACATCTTTTCAGAGGAAATCAGAAATTATGAGATCAAATGTTTATTTATTCTTTTTTTTATAATTTAATTTTTTTTTTGTTTTTCATTATTTAAATTTTAAAGTCGAACTTATTTAAATTTAAAATTAATTTTTATTTTTATTTAAATTTCAAAATTTATTTCTTTATTTTTTAAATTTCTTTGTAGAAAGAGGATGCTTGTATAATTTATGTTTTCTTTTTACTTTTTATTTTTTCTTTAAATTTTGATTTGATTTGGATTTTTTAAGGTTGCGTGCCAGTATTATGGAGTGGTGTATATGTGTATGAATGTTTAATGTAATTAGTGTATCTAATCATACATGTGACTTAATAAAATGGCTGACTTGTGTACGAATGAACCAAAATGCATTATGGTGGAATTTAATTTCGTAATGAAATAACTTTTATGAGGTGGGATGGCGCATTTACATTATAATTTAGAATTATACACTTTGAATAGTCATATTATTTGCATAGAAACAACGAGTTCAAAAGGATCAATGAAACAAGAAAAATGACACTTGCAAGATTCTGGGTCGTTTTGTTTGAATTATTAAAACGTAATATTTTTGAAAGTATCATTTCGAATTATATATGTTGAAAGGTCATATTGTTCACACAGAAGTAATGAGGTAACACCTAAAACTAAACAGAACTTCCATGAGCAAAGTTTCTTTCCAAGAACTATCTGTCTGTGGAACACAATACATCGGGGCTGCTTCTCAACTGACTATAGCATGGTCATTTTCAAGTCCAATGTTAACAAATTCTTGTTGATCCGTCCTCTTAAATAATCTCATTTCTGGCCATTGTTACTAATCTTCACGTTGTTGTTTCACTGTCCTTCTGACAAACTCATTAACCCTTATCCTCGAGTGGCCTATGGGCCTTGATAAGTGGTGACTCGTTAGTATATAAATTAGCGATAAGGGCAAAACAAAATTGATGACCTCCCTGATGTATCTAAAAAAATGTATTTTTGGACTAATATACAGATGTATTTTATATGAAAAAAGTAACCCTAGCATATTATATGTAATAGAATATTTTATCAACTTTCTGATATGTGATTATATATACATTTTTTTCTTTTAATTTCAGATGAAGTCGCTTGTATTGATCCCAAAATATGTGAAAGTGTTTGTGGTAATCCTTCCGGCTGTTCAAACATCGCTTATCCGCTTTTGGTAATGCGAATCCTGGTGCCTGGTAAAATATTTCCATTTTATTAATCATGAAAGTCTAGCGGTATTGTCAGAGTTTGGTGTCTTGGAGAGGTTACAGTACTGGGAATTCAAACATTGTTAGAGATTGCTAAAAAAATAATTCATATACTGTTAAAAGGTTATGGTGTTTTGGGTGTTTGTCTGTTCATATGCAAATAGAAACATCTGATTGGTTGACAAAAAAGGAATAGGCAGAGTACACATTACCTGAGTTCGAATCTCATATAAGTCTAAAGGATTTGTTTTTAATTGAATACATGTTTTAATAAATTTAAATAAATTATCATAACATAATAACATAAAAAACATTACATAAATAATATATTTTTTAACTAAATGACATTTTTTGATAGACATAAAGGGTATTCAGAATTAGTTTAAAATGAATTATTTTTTGCTTAAAAACATAATTTCTAATGTTTTTTCCAATAAAAACTATACGTAAATACATTCATTGTAGTTACTTTTTCTCTCATACTAAGTAGCATATTTTTTCCATAAAATTTAACAAATATTTTACTTCATACTAGCTATAAAGCAGTAGGTAAAGATGAAAATTGACATACCCAGGTACTGTACCAACACCTCTCAAAGAGCGGGTATAAACTAGTAAGAAAAGATAAAAAATGACTTTACTACATAATAACAAAGAGAGAGAGAGAGAGAGAGAAAGAGAAAGAGAGAGAGAGAGAAAGAGAGGGAGAGAGGGAGAGAGAGAGAGAGTCATTAATTAATCACTCTCTCTCTCTCTCTCTCTTTCTCTCTCTCCTCCATTATGGAGTCGCGAGTGGTTTCCCCACATTGTTTACATTCCTTTGCTCAACATCTCGAGATCTGTACATAATAGGAAACACTGTTATATCTATTTAGTCATCTCGATTTCTTTCTTCATACCTAGTCTATGATGACTGAACTCGCTGGTTACTTCGTCTTCAGAGACTGACCAATGAGATTAAAATATTTTATTTAATCCGTGAACTGGAAATTTTATTCCTTACTTATTCTAATGGAAATAATATTAAGTTGAGTAAAAAGTATTTTATTTACTCTGTGCACTGGCAATGAATATTGAAAAATGAATAAAAAAAAAAATGAAATTGAAATAAAAAGTTTAAGTGTATATTATTCTTGATCGTTCTATCATATTTTATTTTTTATTTGAACTTTCCTCGATATTTTACTGGCTAATCAGAATAAACGATTTATTTCACCTTTGTGGTATTACATCGTATCCGTCTGGTGGTAAAGTAAGAATGTTCATTCATATATAAGTGTGATTGGGATAAGATAACATTTTCAGTTGGCTTTTCAAACAAGAATATATTTTTTTTAAATATGGTAATTTTAAATGATTTTTTTTTCAAAAAAGGTCTTCGTGGTATTATGCTTGCTGCAATGCTGGCAGCGGTGATGAGTACACTGACATCTGTTTTTAATAGTGCAAGTAGCCTTTTCACTATGGATCTTTGGACCAGATTCAGGAAGAACGCTTCCAGTTTGGAACTGCTTATAGTTGGACGGTAAGTATTTGAAAATATCCAAACAATTTTTGGTTCTTTTATACACTTCTGGATTTGTATTCAGTACAGCAGAACGTATTTATTGGTTGTTATCATTTAGACTAGCTGCACCCAACCGGCGTTGCCCAGGATGCAGTACAATCAGTTTAGTTTTTAATTTTTATTTGTTTGCACATTTTAACACTTAAGGTAGACAACTCATTTTATATTCTTCAATTTAAAATGAGTTATGTTCCCTTGCTGATTTTTATTTTTAGGTGTTTATTTAAATGTTTCATATTAGCAGTCGTCTGGGCCAGACTAAGTAATTTTAAAAAATAGATTGTAGCTAAGTACGTTGTTATATTGCTAATAACATGGTACAACAAGTGAAAATTGGCTTGTATAGAAGCAAAGTTTAATTTGCTATTTAAATGCTATTTGGGTCTGACTTTGAAAATCAGACAAGATAACTTTATATGTTAGATGAAACGGCACTTCTGTAGTATATATGAAGCAGCAGATTTTCTGTCCTTCTACTGAAAATAAAGGGAGGTAATTCAACCGGAAGTGATTTTTTTACAACATAAAAAAAATGAAAGACTGATTTGTTTTTGGGTAACAATTAACAATTTCTTTTTTTTATTATATGAAGTAAAAAATTTTAAATAAAAAAGCCTAACCCTAAACCCTAACCCTAAACCCTAAACCCTAAACCCTAACCCTAACCCTAAACCCTAAACCCTAACCCTAACCCTAACCCTAACCCTAAACCCTAAACCCTAAACCCTAACCCTAAGAAATCAGGCGGTGTGCCTGTAAAAAATCTATTGTTCATTAAATTACCAATGTCTCGAAGATTAATCTCATTTAACTCCATTTTCTAATTACTAAATTCAACTTCCGGTGAATTCTGAATGAATGGTACTTGGAGAAAAAAAAACGGAACTCTTCAATTTCGATTTCTTAATCGGCAGCTGCTTCATATATACTACAGAAGTGCCGATGAAACAATATCAATATTAGCCAACATTTATTATAGTAATAATAATAATCTGAGCAATATGGATATCTAAATGAATAAATGCGAAAGTTGGGCCCATTTCTTGCACTAGCACTAAAATCAAAACACCCCATTTCAAGTTAATTCACCTTTACACAATAGTTTTTATATACTGCTTATGTATATGCAATATCAGTCGAGAGGTTAACAAATTTGCATATTGATTTTAAAATGAACATTTTATCAATTAACTATTATTTGCTATTGTTTTGATTTTAATATAACAAATAGTTCTGTTTTGTAATATTGTTTCATTTCCTGGACAAATATTTAGCATTTGTGTTTAAATGTTCCTTTGTTCAAGGGGACCAATTTGCGATATATTTCCAAATTGCAAGTGAAAAAGCAAATTAATTTCTTCTTACTTTTCTTTTATTTACGTCACATTTAAAAGATAAATAAATTATTATCAAAATTATTTAAATGTTATTTAAAATGAGTTATCCTCATACTGATTTTTATTTTTAGGTGTTTATTTAAATGTTTCATATTAGCAGTCGTCTGGGCCGGA
The DNA here is from genome assembly GCA_963556195.1 of Sepiola atlantica. NCBI lineage: Eukaryota > Metazoa > Mollusca > Cephalopoda > Sepiida > Sepiolidae > Sepiola > Sepiola atlantica. The sequence goes on along the minus strand of OY744529.1, from coordinate 62,144,281 downwards.
CTAAGTAATAATCTATATGAATAAATGAGAAAGATTTTGTTTTGTGTTACTACAAAGTTATGAATAAAGTGTTTAGTATTTTAAATTAATATTTCAAGTATTTCAAGTAGCAAACTTTGTGAAGTGATAGTGAACCTGTAAAGCCAGCAAGTATTAGATAAGAAGAAAATTATATGTTGTAATATATTGAGACAAGGCTGAAGTTAGGAATTGAGAGAACGAATGTGGTGTACCTTTCATGATTGTTTTAGCTGTGTGTCTATACGTCTAAACTGAACATTGTTTGTGAAGACATAGAGGGTGAATCCTCGTTTCTACTGTTGACTTGACGTCAGCAAAACGTTCTAATAAAGAGAGATAACTTATAACTGACTATTACAAGGGAGATAACTTATAACTGACTATTATTGCATATGTCAAACTGTGAACTTTGCAATTCAAGCAGATACAAGAGAGAAAACGAAAGAAAGTAAAAAAAACAAAAACATGTCTATGGATTTGATTGAGAATATAAAAAAGATATGAAACAATGATTACTAGAGTCCTGGGAAGAATTTCAGAAATGAGAATGGAGGAGTTAAAATCTTAGGAGGCATTGGAACAGCCCGGTGACAGCACTATTGCAGTCTGCTAGGAAACAGTAACTTAAACTCCATTGAAAACTACAAGTCACTTCTGTTGCTGGTTTTGTTGTTGTTGTTGTTTTTGCTGTTGTTGTTTTTGTTGTTGTTATTAAACGAATCAGACTTCTGCAGAGCACCCATGTCTCAGGATTGTCTGGTCTGCATGAAGTCTTCCTCGTTGGCCATAGCTATTTGTTAGACCTGCACGATTGCAGGGTTTACTGCAGCCATCCAGAGCAGCAAGGCCAAGCGGTTGCATAAAAAGTCTGAGAAGATTTGTCCCATCACACACAAAAGAATCGCATGCACAGAAGCAATGTTGTTATCCTCACTCCATGGATTTTCAGATGAAAAGTTTAGAATTAGGGCTACGTGTCAGGATATTGCATCAGACAGGAAGTCGCTAATGACATGTAGCAAGTTGATCAAACCTCTTTTTTTCTGAATCATGGAAGAAAGTAGTCGTGCTTTGGGACAACTGGCGGATAGGTTGGGGGTATTATATATGTATACAGTATACTGTATAAGAAAAATAAAAAAACTCAAAAGCATTGTTAATCTCCAAATACATCTTTATTTACTTTTACAACCGCTGTTGTTAAAAAGAAGACGACAACAATGAAAAAGAGGAGAGAGAACGAACGTATGCTATGTGTCATCTACCCAACAAAACTCAAGCTGTCTACGTGATGATTCGCTGTCCGAATAATCTGCGGAGATCGAAGAATCGATCCTCATAGTGCTACAATTGCCCTCGAGCAACACTGAGTTCTCTGCTAATCTTGACATTTTGAATTTTTTTATTTCTTCTTCTTTTTCTTTTCTTCTATTCATTTAATGTCGACATTTCCTTGTCCAAGGGTCAGACGTTTTTTATATTTCATAATCTCACTCTCCAGTCCTCATGGTTCAGCAGATCAACTGTCACCAAATTCCACTCTGTAGGGTCTTGTCTAATCACTTGCTTCCAAGTTTTCTTTGGCCGGTCAACCTTCTTGCTATTCAAGACATCCATGCTTCTGTAAAAATTTATCCAGGAGGATGAACGCTCCACATGACCGTACTAGCATAACCGATTCATCCTTAGGACAACCTATATGGTGGGCAAGTGTAGTGCTTTCAGCAAATCCTCCGACCTAATGTATTAGTTTAGATCTGATTTCACATTGCAGGTCCATCTAATCATCGATCTGTCATTGCTCTGTTGTCGGATGAGAGAGGACTGGGTGATGGTCCAGCAGCCACTGCCATATAACATGACATTCCTGACACAGCTGTTATACAACTTGCCCCGGATTTAAAGGGGGACAGCTCGCAATGTTATCGCCCATGCTGTTATACTTTCACATCCACCATCTGCACTCAGCATATCTCTTAGGTAGCAAAAAGAGTCTACTACCTCGAGGGTGTTGTCATCTAGTACAATCTCTTTGTGGGGACGACCGTCAATAGTGTGTGTCTGTCCTAGGCATCTCCCACACTTACACGATGGAGATGAAATTTCAATTCAGTTATAAATCTCATTTAGCATGTAAGGGGGATAACCAGATTCATGCTTTCGATTTTCTGTCTTGCAAAGTTGTTCTACACAATAAGCTGTATAAAAAGAATGATTTTGCTTTTTTTTCGTTTATTTCGCATGTAGGAGGACTTTCAATACCCAGACTTTTGCGTAAACTCTGACCTCGTGCATCCTCACTTCATCTGTCAGACTTCGTCTCACCAGACGTAATCTCTCTTCTTGTTGTTTTATCTCTCTCGTTTATATAATACTTGTTACAGCATATCATGTCAAATATCTGAACCACTTTTCCCCAGATACTAACCGTCCCATTGTTCGTTTCATCAGAATTTCAAATCACATTCCTTTTAAAACATTTTAATGAATGTTCCTATTTCCAATCTCTCTCTCCAAAAATAGTCCTTTCGTTTTTTTCTTTCTTCTTTTTTCTTATTATTTTTTCATATGTGACTTTGAGTTGAGACGACTTCATCTGTGTTTCTAACATATGCCGCCTCTTGTCTGCATCATATTATTAGAATATAAGCTTTGTTGATTCTTTTCTTGTTTTTGTAGAGTAATCATCGTGGTTTTGGCCGTCTGTACAATAATCTGGATTCCTGTTATGCAATCTGGTCAAGCCAGTGAACTCTGGCAATACTGGCAGGCTCTCATGTCGGCTGTCGGACCACCGTGGGGACTTGTCTTCTTAATGGGATTTTTTTGGCAAAGAACAACAGAACCTGTGAGTCAATGGGCAACTGATTTTATTAAAACTTTTAAATTTCAACTCAATAATTAGTTGATTGCATAAAATGTTACAAGAGAGATGATAACCTCCACTCCCTAACATTAAAACACATGGAAAAATATAAAGCACGTTTTTATTTACTTTTTTGTTATTACCTACGGGTTTATTTTCCATTGTGGCATCTTATGAAAAGAGTTTTCCTTTTTGTTTATATCGGCTACGTTAAATTTCCAACATGGCAACATGTTTTTTTCAGCGTTTCTCTTGTACGATTCAACTTGTTATAACTTACTGTTTTTAATGTTATTTTTTTATACGATTCAATTTAGTGTTTTTAATGTTTTTTTTTTTACTGAAACATAGTTTTAAGTAAAAATAAGTTGTTTGAGAATAATGTTGGAACCATGGCCATCCCTATAACAGGCCGAGAGATCTAACATTTAGAGTTCCTGACTGGAGGCAAAATTCACAATCAGTCAGTAAAGATTTTTTTAACTGCTGACACTTCTCTCTCATTGCTCCGAGAAAATTTAATTCTGAAAGGATTCTGACCATGGCCATGATTAAATACCAAATTCTCTAAATAAATTCCATATTGAAATAAAATCATTCATTGAAATAACACTAAGCATGGCCATGATTAAGTATCAAATTCTCTAAAAATAATCCCATATTGAAATATGTATTTGCTTTTGTTTATTCAAAGTTAGCCTATAAGAATTTGTCAATAATTGTCCAATTTATCAATTATAGCTCATTGTGGTTCTTATTATTTGGTATGTAAAACACATAAAAACATCAAACTAATCTCACAGGGTAATTTTCCATAACTATTATCTTTTAAAGATTATATCCTAAGATATAAAATAGGGTCATTCAATTTTCTTATTAAAACCAATGTTAAAAACTGATAAGACAAATACATACTTAAAAGGTCTCAGGTTTAAAGTTTATTTAGTAAATAACTAGGCAGACTCTTATTCGTTGAGTTTACAGGAAGTTGGTTAAAAACGAATAAAACAGATACTTACTGTGTTATTAAAGGATAAAGTGTATTTAATGTGCACTGTTAGATTTTCTCGCTTATTGCGCTCAACATTCGCTGAAATTTTGGATAAAATCGTGTCTTGGCCTGAAACGGAAATGGTACTTTTTACAATGAAAAATGAATCTAATTTATTTTTCAACGTATATAAAATTGAACTTTTATATCAAATGTTAACCTGTCGTTGAAAATAGTAATTAATATGTTTTAACTTTTTTGCTTTCAAATTTGTTAAATTCCGTTAAAACTTGTTTTTTATGTAAAAAGAATTTCTAAGTATATTTTATTTGTCAAAATAGTTGTTTTTTGTGCTTAATAAAATTTTAAAACAGTACAATACTTTTGATCCAACAAAATAAAAATACAGCAATGAAAACATTGAATTAAAGTTACATTCTCAACACTTTAAAAAGTAAATTAGAATTTTATTTCAGGACAATACAATTAAGACCAAGAATTTTATCCAAAATTTGGTCAAGAAAATCCAACGGTCCATAAGAACCCTATTCATAATATAAAAAGGCATATTTTCTATATTTTCTTCCATCAACTTTAGTCTGCTATAAATAAGAGAAAGTAGTTAGAAGTTTTGGAATATTTTACATAAACCAGGTCCTACAAAATCTCAATAAATGCTCAATATGAAACACATTAGCATTAAAAAAATTTTTTTCTTGATTCGATTATTTAAATGCGTGGTGGAAACAATTATTTTTATTACTTTGTTTTCGCTCGAAATCATCATTTAAAAAACGCAAACTTTTGGATTAATTTGTTAAAACGAGGTTCTAAACCATCTTTAAAAAAAAACCCTGCAAGAAACATGTAGGCTTTAAAGCCTACATGTTTCTTGCAGGGTTTTTTGCAGGCATATTTAAGGTAAAGTGTTAAATGTTCTGTTTGAGAATTTAATTACGACGCTCTCTGAAGAAAGAATACCATCCTGGTGTTATTCTTTCTAAAAATACGGTGGTTTTATAGAAAGAAAAAAAAATCATAAAAACTTTCATTTAAATTCTAGATTTAAGCAAAAAGTCGTTTTTGAACTAATTTGAAAGTAATTCGGGTTATTACTACTATTTATTTATTCTACCTTTAAAAGAAAATTCTTCTTTAAAAGAAAATTATAAAATTATAAAAGCAAATAAAGTAAATGAACAGGTTATTTGAGGACCATTATCCTATCATGGGCCGAAAAAAGGGATACATACACCGACAATCTGTTTCACAAAATAAAGAGACAAGAAAAAACAAACAACAAGGCTTATCATGTTCTCGTAACTTTCAGTTACTTCTACTGAATCTAGCGAATTTATGCAAAGTTTCATTTTTTTTTTAATCTATCTCCCTCCAAAAGCGGGTAGATTTGACACAAGGTCGAGAAAGTGGGATTGAAAAGCCAGCGCCCTAGAGGAAGAGCACCCTGGCCTACAAAAGATACCTAGACAGCCCCATTGTCATTCCCCGGTAGGGGCGCCTCAGGCGATTAGCAATAAACGAACCCCTTCTCAAAGGGTGAGAAGGCAAAGTCTGAGAGGGTGTACCTCCTAGAACTGCACAGAGCAATACCTCAGACCAGCGGAATCAAGGCCCAAAGGCCAAGACGGTACCGGTCTAAAGAGTATAGTATTTTACACAAGTAAAACAAGAACGTAAGTCAGTCGAGAGACAACGTAAAGATGGACCAAAGTCTTATCTGGGCCGAACTTCTTCATATTGTATGAAGTATTCTCAAAGTTATGCCATGGAAACGTTGATAACTCAAAAACTATTTATCTGATCAGGCTGAAATTTTGCAAAGTGGTAACGAGCATCAGATCCGTACATCAAATTTGGAATAATCGAAACGTTCAAGGTCAAGGTCACGGTAATATAAAATGCAGGACTTCATTGGCTATAATATGGGCTATGCAGAGAGTCTCTATGATGAACAGAACCGAAGTTATCAACAAAAGTGTGACTTTGATCTTGACATTTGACCTAGATATCCCAAAATTAGAGTAGTTCTAAGTAATAACATGGCCGATATTTTGACAAAGTTTGGTGACGATTGCTCAAGCTATGTGGACGCTAGGTTGTACATAAACATAGTGACAAACAAACTTGACCGAAAGCATAACCTCTGCTTTGTCAGAGTTAATAAATTTACATCATGTTTAGATGTTAATAACATGATTTATAAATTTTTGTTTTAAAATAAAAAAATTAGTTCAAATCAGTTTAAAATCAATAAATATTTATAATTTCATCATTAATACCAGCAATCGAAAATTAAGTTTTAAACAAAGAAAAAAATAATTAAAAGAATCATTTTTGGAATCGGAAATAAGGCTAAAATTTTTCCGATTCAGAAATCCCAAAATATTTCAATATTTCCGATTCCAATTAATCATCCCATCACTTATGACTTACAATTTGTTGGTTGTGGTGTTCGTGCATCCTGGGGGACTGACATCAGAAAATGTGACCTGGAGGTAAGGCTTGCTACGGTCTAGAAAGGTATGCTTCGAGGAGAAGGATGATAAAACGTCAATATGCCTTGAAGAGCCTGCCAGAAAACAGAATAATATCTCGTTCTAAATTTTCCACATGGATGAAATGAGATTTTTTACTTCCACACAGGAGAGCACATTCTCTCTAACGCGGGCAAGAATAATTCAAGGGAGATAACTCAGATATAATCCAAGTAAGATTACTCAGATAATTCTGTCATTACAGTGCAAATATTAATTAAAATGTATTTTAATTTAGTTTAAAAGTGTAAAAACTTAACAATCTTTACCTGAACTTACCAGTGTCATTTAAAATTTATTTCTTACCTCCTAATTATTTATTTATTTACTTTTGTTCACCTCAAAATAAGACATATTGCCACGAAAGCAGAAATGAAAATAAAGTGCTTTGAACTGACTGTTGTATATAACATTATGATAACGATGATGATATATCGTCTAGTAGATCTTTCTTGAAACTGTGGGGTTGAAGAGATATTATGGCCGGGGTGGAAGTGGGTTTATGGCGGGAGATTCAAAAGGAGAACAAAGGGTTTTTGGATTTTAACCACAGTCGCGAAGGATTTCGGACAAATGGTTTTGCGATAATGAATCCCCCAACCATAGGTAGTGTGATAGATGCCTTTATAACTGCATGTTATCACACTATTAGACTTCCACCATCGGACCACGTGGGGATTAAATAAAACAGTTTAAGACAACCAAGATGAAGGAAGAAAACATTTAAACTTACCTTAAAGAAAGCGAAGGAATGATGAAGCTATACACATATATGAATAGACCTTTTAGAATGGTTAATAAAAAGGGAAAGGAATAACATTTTTGTAACAAAACAATTTATTTACTATTTGAAACATTTTAAAGAGTTCTTAGAATCGTACTTGTGAGTGTATATATGCGAGGCATGTGAATGTCTTTTGTGTGGCTAATTTGTAATTGATCATGTGTGAAGAAATGTTTGTCAAATTGAAAGATTGAAGAATTGTTCATCGAATTGAAAGATGTGAATAAGATTACCTTTTTCTCACCCCCTCCTCCACACAGCTCGTTCGAGCTGGTGGTGGGGGGGGTTTGTCGACGAGAGTTTCTTTGTGTGCGTCCGCCCAGAACGCTGAAGGCAAAAAGAGAGGAAGAGGAAAAGAACGTCCCCTTCTTTATAGATTTAAGATCACGTATGGCCGAGCTGACCTGTCGGCCGCCCATTGGTCAGAAACCTCCGGCCACCGTGATTAGGCGAGATTTCGCGAGTTTCACCAGAGGCAAAGAAGGGTCAAACAAAGAAAGAAAGAAAGGAAGAAAGAGAGAGAGTAAGCCGAACGAACCCAGAAAGAAAAGGGGTAGCTAAACAGGCTAGCCTTTTCCTCAATGCCCGCTCGTCACCTCTGCCACAATAGTCCCCCACCAGTAAGCGGAGCTTACCCGATAGACACTATCCTATTTCAATTTTACTTTTATGTATTTATTTATTTATATATATAACGACAATCTTTATCAGCGAGGATTTAGCGTTCATTCCGGGATGGATGAAGCTGAAGTTATATGGGTGTTCCAGCAAAATTAGCGTTCGCGGGCGAAATTTTAATTTTTGTGCACATTGGGATTTACCGCCACGCGAAGCTGGTATTGTTTGTAGTTTTAGCTTTCAGATGTGTATTTTTTCTGCTGGAACTTAGCGTTCACCCAGAGATTCTTGGGCTGATGAAATATCAGGAGAAAGAAATGTCTCTAGATGAAGCTGGGTATTTTTAGGAAACAATCTTTAGGCTTGCGTTGAAATTTGGTCGCGTTCATGTAAGTATTCTTTAGCTCAGTGGTCCCCAACCGGTGGGCCGCGGACCGGTGCCGGTCCGTAGACCAATTGGTACCGGGCCGCGTAAGAAATACAGTTTAGAAATATAGTTTGCATACATGTGCGCAGTTTTTAAAGCTCTTTATCTCAGTTTGTACGCTTTGTCATAAGATTAGTCATACGCTTTGTAAGCTTAGTCACTAGTGTTGTAAGTGTGTTTGTGTGTCTTTTTAATGATATATTTATTATTATTTCGAGGCTTTTATTTTCATGTTATGTTGTTGGTACGATGCTACATGTAAGTTGCAAGTAAACAATCTAGCCCGGGCCGCGGTAAAATTGTCTAACGCTTACCGGTCCGCGGCAACAAAAAGGTTCAGGACCACTGCTTTAGCTGATACAAATTTTCTCAGGTTGTAGATTTCTCACACGAAGCTGTATTTGGCTTGGGAGATTCAACGCTTGGCGCCTTTTGTTGCTTCCATTGTTCCTCGACTGATAAGACCATCATTATTATTTTTTTTTGGTTATCGGGTTGACGTCGTTAATTTTTCATTAAAATTTTTTTTGTAATTTGCCTATTGTAGCTCCATTTTTTTTTTTAAATGGCGTTTGGCGGGAATTTTTCATTGTCCGGTATATTTGCGCCATGTGGGAAGATTCCTGTTTTTTCCTTGCAGACCCATCTCTCCTTGTCTCGCGAAAAGCGCTTTTTTTTTTTGTTTTTGTTCAGTGAAAGGATGTTTTTTTTGTTTGTTTCGTTAAAATTTTTTTTTTTTTTTTTTTTTTTTTTGTGTGAAAGAAGTTCTTTTTTTTTTGTAAAAAGATTCTCGTTCTTTTCGTTAAAAATGTTTTTTTTTTGTTTGTTTGTTTGTTTCGTTAAAATTTGTTTTGTGAAAGAAGTTTTTTTTTTTGTAAAAAGATTCTTGTTTTCGTTAGAAATGATTTTTGTTTTTCAAGATTTCTTTCCTCGCGTTGCTTCGTGAAAAGGATTTTTTTGTTGTTGTTGTTGAAAGGGATCTTGTTTGTTCTATGAAAAAGGATTTTTTTTTTTTGTTGAAAGAAATTTTGTTGATTGTTTCATGAAAAGGATTTTGTTTTTTGTTGAAAGGAATTTTGTTGTATTTTTTATGAAAAGGATTTTTTTTGTTGAAAGAGATTTTTTTTTTTTTTTTTGTGATGTGAGACGCTCATTTTTTTTTTTGTTAAGTTCGTAGACTTGTATTTTCTTCGTATATGAATTTTTGTTTAACTTACTGCCGTATTCTATTCTAAGTTTCCTTCGCTAAATAAGATTAATATTTAAATTTATTTGTTTGTCTTTAAGCTTAGAAATGGTTATCTTATTTTTTCATTTATTTATTTGTATCTTAAAATTTAATCAGAAGGATTTGTATTTATGTTATCGTAGAAGGATTTAGTTAGCGTGTTAACGTCGGAGAGATCACCAATTATGGCCGGGGTGGAAGTGGGTTTATGGCGGGAGATTCAAAAGGAGAACAAAGGGTTTTTGGATTTTAACCACAGTCGCGAAGGATTTCGGACAAATGGTTTTGCGATAATGAATCCCCCAACCATAGGTAGTGTGATAGATGCCTTTATAACTGCATGTTATCACACTATTAGACTTCCACCATCAGACCACGTGGGGATTAAATAAAACAGTTTAAGACAACCAAGATGAAGGAAGAAAACATTTAAACTTACCTTAAAGAAAGCGAAGGAATGATGAAGCTATACACATATATGAATAGACCTTTTAGAATGGTTAATAAAAAGGGAAAGGAATAACATTTTTGTAACAAAACAATTTATTTACTATTTGAAACATTTTAAAGAGTTCTTAGAATCGTACTTGTGAGTGTATATATGCGAGGCATGTGAATGTCTTTTGTGTGGCTAATTTGTAATTGATCATGTGTGAAGAAATGTTTGTCAAATTGAAAGATTGAAGAATTGTTCATCGAATTGAAAGATGTGAATAAGATTACCTTTTTCTCACCCCCTCCTCCACACAGCTCGTTCGAGCTGGTGGTGGGGGGGTTTGTCGACGAGAGTTTCTTTGTGTGCGTCCGCCCAGAACGCTGAAGGCAAAAAGAGAGGAAGAGGAAAAGAACGTCCCCTTCTTTATAGATTTAAGATCACGTATGGCCGAGCTGACCTGTCGGCCGCCCATTGGTCAGAAACCTCCGGCCACCGTGATTAGGCGAGATTTCGCGAGTTTCACCAGAGGCAAAGAAGGGTCAAACAAAGAAAGAAAGAAAGGAAGAAAGAGAGAGAGAGTAAGCCGAACGAACCCAGAAAGAAAAGGGGTAGCTAAACAGGCTAGCCTTTTCCTCAATGCCCGCTCGTCACCTCTGCCACAATATCCCGGGTGGAATCTTATCGTCCTGGCATGGCGCCACAAGATACTGGACGTCGATAGTCACATTTATCCTTTCGGCACAGCGCTTGACCCTTGTCTTGATCCTACGTTGCATTTAAGATCCTTAACAATTGGTGGTTTTCTGCCAATGTCTAAACTAGGAGTAATCGGTCAAAGCGAATTAATTATCTTGACTTCGAGGATGAGAAATCATTGCAGCTGAAAATGGAATACTTGGTAAAAAAGTGTTTTAACTGCTGTTTTTTATTTTAAAATAGCATTTATTTTCTTACTGCATTTCTACAAATCGCCGACGCTGAAAAGTGCGTCTCTTTTCTGTGACAATTTTTACAAAACTTCTGAATCGTTATTGCTCTTAGCACGTGCCTTTATTCCGTGACGATTTTAACAAAACTGTCCTATCTTTCTCATGACAAAAAAAGAAAGAGAAATTAACAAAAAGAAAGAGAGAAAAGAACGAAAGTCACCCATGGCTGTTTACTCCCCAACCCCACCCCTCAGCCGGCTGTTAGCAGCTGTCACCACTAGCTGTCATCCTGCAGGTGGTTTTACTTATCGGTACTAGATGGATTGACCTGAGTTATTTTGAAAACAAGGCCGACTCTTCTACTTGAACAGGAAGTGAGGGAAGTTCTGGTTGACAGCTTACTACGGCAAGGAGCCCTTTAAATCGGGTATAAGATGATGTTTTGGTTGAGAAAATCGTGTATTCTCTTTCAGCCCCAAGTTTGTTCCAAGACAGAGAAATTGCGCTACAATTGGAAAGAAAAGTTAAAGCAAAAATATAAAAATATTATCTACTTTTTCCAGTTTTAAATAAGCGAATTAGTTTAATTACAGGGAAAAATGTTTTCTTCATCATAAAAATTATATGGGCGATAATTGTTAGAAAACCGGATGAGGTCGTCTCCAATCAAAGTTACATATGAAAACATAATAATAGTAGAAAAGAATATTTTATTGTTGAAAAATTAATTTGTGTTGAAAATAAATAATAAAGCGTTATTACATTTTGCAGTCATTTTTGTCGTTTCCTTCCTTCATAAAAAAACAATTTAAAATAAATATGGAACAACTAGCAAAATAATTCTGGTGTCTTTATTCTGCTCTGCAGGTCTCCCAGTTCTCCCCGTTCTCCCCGTTCTCCCAGTTCTCCCCGTTTCCCAATTGCTTATTGGCTGTGTGAGACATTGATCTTGACCATAACTGATCAAAATTAAAACATCCTTAAAGTAACCAATTTATGATAAAAAGATTTATTTGAACACATTCTTTGAAATAAGCCAGTGTAAAATAAACAACGGATCATGGTTAATATTTTTAATCATAATACGTCAGTCATATGCCGTAGATAACAAAAAATATATATCTAAACGTTTTTTTTATACATAAACAAGTTTCACTCTTATATATATACTAGAAGAATACTCGTCCAAGGAAAGATAAAATTAATTCCCCGAACAGAACAGTTTTGCACCACTTTCATATCCCCTTATGAATGTTAAAGTCAAGATATAATGATATAATTGAATCCTTATGCCAATTGTTATCAAAATCAATTATATGATTTTGATTCTAAAAGATGTCTAAAATTTAAGGTTTAAGGGGTCTTAAGAAGTAATTGAAATTTAAGGTATCTTGCTTAATTAATGACTATGGATCAAATTTAATGTAAATTTGAAATATTTCAAGTTACAAATGGGAGCTCGTGCTCATATCATGCCTTCCTAAAATCTCCCCATTTTGAAAATTCACATATCTCAGATTTGCAGTTAATTTGCTCCATATCTGGGGAGGTGCTGCTTGGAGTACTCATTCTTGCTTTGACAGAGTATAACATCGACTGTGCAATTTAGTGAGGGATAATCTCTTCTGTTCTGTTAAATACTTGTTGAGCCGTATTCTTAAATAATCAAATTCTGCTCATTCCAACCATTGTTTCCAATCCTCTCATTGTTCATCGTCCAACTGACAATCTCTTTAACACTTATCCTCGAGTGACCTCTGGGCCTTGATAAGCGATGACACATTAGTAAGAAAAAGAAGAACTGATCAAAATTAAAATATGCTTAAAGTAACTAATTTATGATTTTAAAAATTGCATCGGACACTATTATTTTAACACACCCTTTGACCAGTTTAAAACTAACAACAGGTTCAAATCAAACCAAATCAAATTTATTGGGCAAAAATAGCAAAGTGAAACAAGCCATGCAAAGAGACAGGTGGTTGCTATTTACATCCACATACAGTCTTAATGTTTTGTTCAAGGCTGCTTTAAATTTGAATATGGTAGTCATCGTCACCACCTCCTCTGGCAGGTTGTTCCACAGAAAAACGAACAAAGAATGCTGCCTTTCTTCTACTGAGCCGAAAACGACGGTGATACATCTTTTGCGGGTGCCTGCAGAGATCACAATTTCACATTGGAGCAAAAGAATTCTGGAAAGGTAGATTAAATTCCTGTTGATGTTGTACACCAGAATCAAGTCTCCTCACATCCTCTGCTGCTCAAGTGAAAATATATTTAGTCTTTGGAGCCGTTCTTTGTAGATAAGCGTGGAAAGTTCTGTCACCATCCTAGTTTCTAACTGTTTAACCTGCTCCAGGTGTTCGATATCTTTTTGTAGATAAGGATTTATTGCTTGGATGGTCCGTACTAGAGTTATGCATAAGGGACGAAAAGTATCTGTCGTAAGGTTGAGAAAGGATCTCTGGATCAGGTAGATAACCCGCCTGGCTTTGGTTGCCATCTCGATAAAATGGCATGTTGGTTTCAAGGAGTTGTCCACAAGCATACCAAGATCCTTCGCATTAGTGATGATATTGAGTGGTTGAAGAGGAAAACTGATAGTCAGGGGCGGAGGGGGAGGGGGGGACAGTAGGTGGAGAGCCGATAGGAAGATGACTGCATTTCGCAGAGTTCAGCAGTAAATCCCAGCTTGAAAACCAAGACGAGACTTTGTTCAGATCATTCTGAAGTTGATCATAGTTACGTCTAGTTGATACCAGTTTCACATTCACAGATTATGGTCATTTTTTCATTTTTTATGCCTTGTCTTAAAATCAAAGTGAATCGTACTGAAAGAATAATCATTGCATACTTTATTTAATTATTTATTATTTTTTTAGGCTGCCTTTTGGGGAATGCTAGCCGGACAAATGCTGGGTTTTGCACGACTTATAATGTCATTTGTCTACAAGACACCTGAGTGTGACGCAGAGGATGATCGGCCAGCATTTCTGAAAATTCATTTCTTATATATTGCGGCAATGGAAACGGCAATTTCTGCATTTCTAATGGTGACGCTCTCGTTTTTCACTAAACCAAGAACCAAGGAGGAGGTTTGTAAATTACGAACTAACCAATATATTTGTGGAATTTATATACTTTTTGACCATTTGGGTGTTTGTCTTTCTGTGTATCACTTATAGGCTCTAAAACTACTCGACATAGTTGTATCAAATGGGTGTGAAGCATCTTTGAGATGCCGGGTGTGTCATGGAAAGAGGTACAAATATTAATGCTACTACTACTACTACTACTGCTGCTACTACTACTACTACTACTAATAATAATAATAATAATGATAATAATAATAATAATGTATATACTATTAAAAATTATAGTGTTTTTGGAGTTTGTCTGTTCGTACACAAATACAAACATGTGATTGGTTGACAAAAAAAAAAATAGGCAGTGTACACATTATTCAGGCAGTAGTTTTGTAATGCCAATACCCGAGTTTGAGTCTCCTGTAAGTGTCAAGGATTTTTAAAAACTGAATATGTCTTTTATAAATTTAAAGAAATTAACATAACATAATAACATTAAAAAAACATTACATAAATATTTTTTAAACTAACTGAACTTTTTCTTGATAATCTGCAAAAAATGTAGACATTAAGGGTATTCGGCATTAGTTCGAAAAAATTATTTTTACTTAAAAACATAATTTCTAATGATTTTGCCAATAAAAAACAATACGTAAATACATTTATTGTAGTTAGTTACTCTCTCATGCAAATACTAAGTAACATATTTTTTCCACGAAATTTCACAAGTATTTTTCTTCGTACTAGCTATAAAGAAGATACATATACAAATCTGAACAGTAGAAACAATATAAGACTTTTGAAAACAATAAAAACTAGTTTTACCAAACCGTAGCTTGAGGGAGAAGAAAAGCAGAACAACCGGACCTGATAGAAACAAGACAAATCTGGAGCAATATATGGAAAAAGTGACAAGACCGCAATAGAAATGCCACATGATTAAAAATATGAAAGAAGAGCTTCATGAAATTTAAGAAAGAACTGAAAACAAAGTTAATGAAGAAATACTTAAGACGACCATAAGAAAAATGGTAAACTGGAAAGCACCAGGCCATGACAGAATACATGAACTTTATTTTAAAAAATACACAAGCCTACATGAAAGACTAACACAAACCTCAATAAGATGTATACATGCCAAGCGGACATATCAGAGTGGATGACATTAATTAAAAAAGACAGTGAGAAGGATATGATCCCCACCAACTATCGACTGATAATCATGTGGACAACTGAGTGAACAGATCTACCATTCCCTTATTAATTGTGGGCTACTCCCGAGGAAGAGAAAAGATGCTAGAAAACGACAAGAGGGACACATGACCTGCTATATATCGACTAAAAGCTCCTAAAAGAGGTAAAAAAAACCCAGAAAAAAGAACATAGCCATAGCATAGATTGACTACAAGAACATCTACGGCACAACCCCCCAAAGCATGGATAATCGAATGTAAGGATATACAAAATATCTGACAAAACTATCAACTTTATGGAGAAAACAATGGAAGCTGAAGGACAACACTTGACAGAGAGGCATTTTCCAAGGAGACTCTATCACGACTACTTTTTATCATAGCAATGATGCTACTCAACAACATATAAGGTGCAATGCCGGATACAAATTCAAAGACAAAAAAGAAAAAGAAAAAGAAAAAGAACTACCTAAAAAATAAATAATCTGAAATCATTTCCAAAAGACAAAAAGAACTAAAAAATCTTATAAATACCGTTTAGACAGGATATTCGAATGGAATTTTGAATGGAAAAGTATCCACTACTGGAGATTAAGAAGGGAAAACTCTAAATAGCAGAGGGCATAGAACTGCTCAACTGAAAGGCGATGAGGGCGCTTGGCAAACATGATACCTGAAATATCTGGGAATTGTGGAAGTGGACACCATTAAATGAACAGAGATGAAAGAGAAAAAATGCCTGAGAAGAACACGAAAACTCCTTGAAACCAATTTATGTAGTAGAAACATAATAAAAGGTATAATACCTGGGCAGTATACCTAGTAAGATACTCTGGACCCCTCATTTGCTGAACAAAAGAAGTCAAGACCAAAGAACTACGAAACTAATAAATATGCACAATGCACTGAACCAAAAGGATGCTATTGACTGACTCTACGTAAAAAGGGAAGAAGCAGGAAGAGGACTGGTAAATATAGAAGACTGTGTGGATGGTACTATAAAAAAACATCACCCCAACTACAGAAAGGCTAATTACCAATGCAAAATGCACTGCCAAAATAAGCAATACAAAGAGCAACGAAACTGGAAACAAAAAGATGAGAAAAGCAAAATAGAAAATGAAAGAATCAGCTACATGGATAATTTATAAGACTGACCAAAAGAGGTGGCACCAAAAGAGTTTGCACATAAAAACACCTGGAGATGGATACGAAAAGGACACTTGAACAAAGAAATGGTTTCAGAACTGACAGCTGCTCAAAACAACATGATCTATATACGAACTATATAAAAGCCAAGATGGACAAAACCCAAGAAAACAGTAAATGTAGACTCTGTGGGCAAATAGACGAAACGGGAAATCACATCATAAGTGAACTAACCTCAAATGGATACAAAAACAGACATGACTGGGTTGGGAAGGTGGTTAACTGGGAACTATGCAAACAAATGTACTTTGAACATCCAGCCAAATGGTACAAGCATAAACCGGAGCCAATATTGAAAAATTAAAGTTATAAAATCCGATGAGACAAACTCATCCAAGCATGCCAACTAGTACATTTTGCCATCTGAGCAGTTCACTGGGTGAAGACCAATGAAGCAGAAAAACTAAGCAAATATATGGAGCTTGTCAGAGAACTGAAAAGATAGGAAACATGAAGACTGCTGTAATACCAATAATAGTAGGAGCACTAGGAACAGTTCTGAAAAACCTGGAAAAAAGACTAGAGAAATCAAACTTTGACCTTTTTAGGAAGCAAGTAAATAAAGGCAAATAAAATACCTATTGAGAAGTAGACTACTGTAGGAATCGAATATGAGCAAGCTTGACCATAAATCAAATATTTCAGGGGGTGGTTTCTATTATATAACCATTGGTTTATTTAGCTTTTAGCAACATGATCACTCATATAAAAGGCGTAACTCAGAAGTTCACTTCCTCTTTTCTCCTTTTCGGGTTGATAATCGAAGTGACAACATTGTTTGTCCAGACTAGTTCTGTGACATGCGGTCTATTCAGACCAGTTCCAAGTCAGAAAAGTATTAATTAGAACTAAATGTAAAAGTTATAAATGGTTGTAATATCAACTGATTCTCTCGTTCACAATCAGATGATTTTATTACAGCCAAAGATGATCCGAAAGGATATCAGTTTACAATATGATTATGTGAAGTACTTAAGGAGGGGTTCAAATATCATCTATTTATCATCCTAAGTCAACCAAGGTGGTATGACAGTAACAAGACCTTTCCAAGATATCTAACTTGCTTCATTGCAAAAAATGGCTACATAGTTCTAACTAGTATCAGAGATTGGTGTTCAAGTGTAAATGCTGTGCTTTTGAATTCTGGTTTATTTAGATAGGATTATGAATACTAGTTTTCGGATGTTTTTCTTAATATGTAGAATCCCAGGTGACGTGACAATGGGGTGGTGCTGTCAGCCATTGGTTTATTTAGCCTTTAGCAACATGGTCACCCATATAAAAAGCTTAACTCAGAAATTCACTTCATCTTTTCCCTTTTTCGGGTTGATCACTGAAGCGACAACATTGTTTGTCCAGACTAGTTCTGTAACATGCGGTCAGTCTCCTCTCTATCGAGACTAGTTCTGTGGGACATGCTTCTCCACATATTTGGTGAGTCCATCATTTATTATATCCAAGTATTAGGACATGTGTGGATATTTTGGTGTATTACTTTTAAACATAAATAAATCCTGTTATATTTTTATAAGTAAGGCGTCTTAGTTTCCTTTTTGTTTATCTGTAAGAAATTTTAAGAAACCAATAATTTTTATACTGGTTTTAGGGCCATGATTATGAATATTTGTTTAAAAGTCAGCATTTTAAAGGCTTGTATCATTTTGTCTCATCTTGGAAAACGTATGATATTCAACAGCAAGATTAAAACTTTATTTCTAAATATTATAATTTACTAATTCAACCAGTTTCTGTAGAGATCATTTTTAATTCGAGACCCAATGTCCAACCTACTACCAACTTCACTTCCCTTTCACCCTAACACAATACTAACAGGTAAACCTTTTTTCTCATCCATTCAAATCTTTATCATTATTATCCTCCTTTATACAGGGTGTGTAAGGTATTTGAATACATATGTGTTATGGTGCCGTACCTACCTACTAAGAACTAATGGACTCGTCCACCTTATAAATACGGGAAGCACGTGACACTTGTTCTCTTCTTCCCAGGCAAACCGGCAATGGCGGTTGAGAGCACATCTCCTTGTAATATCTTTCTTTCTATTATATAATATATACCTTTGTTCATTTAAACCATGTGTTCCTGTGTCATTCATTCAGCCTTACCCAGGTCCACAACAATATGATATTATGACAATAGCAGAAATATTATTTGATTTCATATTTTTATATTTTTCATAATTATCGATGACAACCCTTATAATCATAGAACAAATGAAAAGGCATACAGTTATCATGATTATAAAGGCTGAATATAGAATTTATAAATAGAACCATTTTACTTTCGTTTACAAATTCCGCAAAGAGTTAAAAGCTTAAGATGGAAAGGTATTACCATTATCAAAGCGTAAGAGAGTACAGCACACCGTTGGTGGTAATCCTAGAAGATTCATGAAGTCAATTGTAAAACAACACTGTGTCAGAAAGAACAATCTGAAATGTTGTGGGATCATTGTTTCGCATACATGTAATACATGTCTTGAATATAACACATGGAATTGTAACATTTCGGCTTACTTTGGGATTTAGTTTGCACCATTTGGACTGCCTTATTTTTGAAAAACTACTTTAATCAATATTATTTCTAGCCTACCTTGATGGGATATTTCAACTTAAATATATGTTTTTGGTCGATACAATTTGTGTTGCATATATTTATTTTTTTTTTAATATTTTTTATTATTAATTTTATTATTAATTTTGTTTATCATTATTATTATTATTATTATTATTATTATTATTATTATTATTATTATTATTATATCTTTATATTTTTATCTTTATGTTTTCAAAGTAAAGTTTTATTTACTCGCTGTAATTCCACTGCTGTAATGATCCTCTGACGAGAAGAATTTTTTTTGACAACCCATGGGTTAAGAACTTTCAATTACTTTGCTTGAACTTTGAATTGTAATAAAATTTGATTCGCACCTTATTTTATTCTTTCCTTTTATCTAATGCTATTAATGCTCTATCCAGTATATTGAGCTTCATTTTTATCCGGATGTTCACTAATTAAAGATATTAGTTGCCTCTTATATCTTTTGTTGTATTAACCTTATATATATATATATATATATATATATATATATATATATAATATGATATAATATGATATTATATACACGATTTTGTTTCAAACTAGTTACACCGTGTGACCTGGTGGACTAGGAGGGATAAAACGGTGCCAGATGACCGAGAATTGAATCCTGCACAAATGAACATTGAAGATCTTCGTAAGTATTTTCATTAGATTTTTATTTAATGATAAAATTTTAATTAAAATTTTTTACATGTATTTTTTGAGAAATCTGAAAGTGAGTTACAAGAAAATAAAATAGTGAACGTGACTTACATTTGCCCCTTCAAGAAGGAGAGTCTATGTGTCAAGTATCAATGCACCCACTGCAATTTTTGCTCTTAGGATAAAGCCATACAAGTGAGTTTTGACGATGCGAAACAAGTCTCTAATGAAACCGTCAGGAAATATAAAACATTCAAAGAAATGCAGAATATACTCTGTGGAATATATTATTTTCAAATATACAACACATGTAAAACAGATGTTAAACCGATGATGATGATGATGATGATGATGATGATGATGATGATGATGATGATGATGATGATGATGATGCCTGTTAACTCTTACTGGGCCTACGAGCAAATACACAAATGGGCCTAGTAGAGATAAAACAACACAGTTTTCACCATGTCACTGCAGTCAACAAAGAAAAGATTACAAAGAGGTATTTCATAGTCAACTCTCGATAATTACCGCCGAACAATTTAAGCCAAATGCAATTCCAATTGTAATGGCTAATAGGAGAATACCTGAGCAGACCGACTAGATAGGGAGTCATTGTATCAGTGGAACACCTTACTTCATGGGTTAGCCGTCTTGTCAGAATGGAGCAATAATAGAGCAATAATATACCCCACGAACTTAACAGATCATGAATGCCAATTCTTGAAGATGTCCTCCATGAGATGAGTGATACAAAGATACCAAGGCAGACCTCTCATCAAACTTGACGAAACATCTAGCACCCTGATCACGTTCCTGTAGTGTGAAAGTTTCACTAGTATTTTGATTTCCACGCTAATTGAAAAGTCCCGAAATAAAATGGTCGAATGGACCAAAAGCTGCATGTCTCCAACCGACATCGCCTCTAACAAACACCTGCTATCACAAATAACTCTTTTGCAGCAAATGACATAGACATTAGAGATGTTTCGTGTTTTTTTTCATGAACAGGCACCTTATATGGAGCTCAAAATAAGGAATCATTTGTAATCCGGAGATCGACAGTTCGAATCAGCTTCACTGTATCTCACTTTTTAGTATTTAAAAGTACAGTACATATTACCTCTTGCTGTTCTCGACTTTTATGTAATCACAAGCGATTCTCTATCGTGGTGATCAGCTTTGCTAATTACGGTTCCAAACATTATTGGCTCAATGCTGCAGCCGAGATATTTGAATGAAAATTGATTAAACAATTCCAAGACATAAAGGAAATTGTCATCATTACAGATGATCTGGTGGTCAAGAAAGTTACTTGATTTAGTGATCAAGAAGGTTACTTGATCTGGTGGTCAAGAAGATTACTTGATTTTGTGGTCAAAGAGAATATAACAGACAGCTTAACAAACTAATTCAGAAGTGCCATACAATAGGAGTAAAATTGAATATCGCATCACCAAAGAGAATATAATGGTTGAGCCATAAAAAGTTAGCTATCATCGACATGGCGAAAGATTTGATAAGCAGAGTGCCACTGACTACGACCCACACAAAGAATTCACACTTGAGAATATGCTAGCCATTCTCTATCTGACATTGAAAAAAGGTATGAACAAATCGAAAAAGAAATACTAGCAGTGGTGTATAGTCCTGAAAAGTTTCACCATCACACACATGGAAGAAAAGTGAATGTTCTCACTGGCCACAAGCCACATGTGTCAATCTGAAAATGAAAAAAAAACTACTAGCGAAGCATGAATATGTTGCAGTCATAAACATTGCTAATTTGTTATATCATAGTAATAACACTAAATAAATAAGAACACAAGACATGAATAGAAGGAATAAGAAATGTATTAAGAATACTTAATAAGTCAGTCGCAAATACAGGCTCTAGGCAGACGTGCTAGAAGCGGTGCGCTCAGCGGTGCATTAAGCAGTTCTCCTTTGGTTAGGCAAAGGTGTCGACTTTATAGTGATGTGACGAATCCATCCTGTCACTATGGGTAAATCCGGATCAGTCCACAACACCTCCCCATTAAGATTTATTTCTTCCTGGAAATATATCTTTTCCTCTTTGGGTCAATCTCTAGACGATCTGTTGAATTTCTCCTTTTCTTTGTTGAACTTCTTACTTCAGTAGCAGGAGTAGTAGTAAGGTTTTCAGGAATCGGTACATCAAATACATTGTAAAGTACGTCCATGGGTTCCTCATGTGAGGTTTGTTTTCCCACGTATCTGTGTCTCAACTGATTTACATGACGCTTGTTTTCCCGTTTCGAACCCCGAACCATGTATATCAGGCATCCGATCCTCCTGAACAGAACATTTTACCCTTTCTGTAATTTTTAAAAAACACTTTTTCACCAACATTAAAATGTCTGGTCTTACCATCCGTGTTTTTAAAATGTTTTTTCTTCACTGGCAACAATTTGCCAGAAATGATTTTAATTTTTCTTACGAACATTATATCCACCGGTGTCATGTTCGCCGCAATGTTTCTGTTCGATGTGACCCTGTAAAACCTTAAGAATTGTTAGATCTTCCACTCCTCGTTTACTCTACCTCCAGCTTTTCTTAAAGTCTTTTTGAAGGTATCTACAAACCTTTCTGCCTTCCCGTTACTTCTCGGGTGGTATGCAGGTGTAGTAATATGTTTTACCCCAAAGATTTTGCAAAACATATTAAACTCTCATGAGGGGAATTGGGTCCCATTATCTGTGACCATTTATCAGGTAATCCAAACCTGACAAACAGTTCATGTAAAATTTATTGTTATGGAAGATGTTGGCTTTTTGCATTTCAGAATCTTTTCCCATTTTGTTAAACTGTCCACCACAATCAAATAATATGCACTATTTAGCGGTCAAGCAAAATCTAGATGTAGTCTAGACCATGGCGTTTCCGCTTTCAGTCATTATGCTGTCATTATTGGTGGTGCTTTAGCTGTTAGAGCACAACCTCTACAGCTCTTAACTGTCCTCTCAATGTCCTGGTCCATACCTGGCCAAAACACTATGAACGTATAAGCGATTTCATTTCACATATTCCTGGGTGACTACAGTCACTGGGAGTTTGTGTATGGTGCTAATCAGTACTTCTTTTATTTCACTTTCAGCTTTGAGTGATGCGATTACCGTATCTTCCATTGGTTCACAATATTTCGGAATTAATCTGGGCAAGCTGTCCGCATTGCCTAACTTCTTTGAAGGAATATATTCCATTTCGAAATCATAATTTAGCAGAATAGTGCCCCATCGCCGTAATCTATTTGCTGTATGAACTGGGATTCCTTTCTTTGATCAAAAAATCGAAAGTAATGGACGATGATTCGTCTGTAAAATAAATTTACGGCAATGGATGAATTTGTGAAATTTTTTAATCTCGAAAATGATGGATAAACTTTTCTTTTTGATATGGCTATAGTTTTTATCAGTCGAGATTAAACCTCTGCTCGCATGAACAATGGCTTTTGTGCCCCCTAAATAGTCTTTATGGAGTAGTACGGCTCCGATGCCATAATTGCTCGCATCAGTAGCCAAAACTATTTCTAATTTCAGCTCATAATGTTTTTAAAAAAGCTCTGATCCTTAATCTTTTGAAAAGCCTTCTGGCAATTTTCTGTCCATTGCCATTTTTATCATTTTTTAACAATTTTATTCAACGGGGAACGTAAATCATGCATATTATTTAAATATATCTGATAATAATTAGCAAGACCTAGAAATGCTTGCAATTCAGCAACATTTGTTGGGGCGGGCATATTTTTAATTTCACTAGACCTTTCTGGGTCGGGTCTTCTGCCTTTTGCGTCTATAATTTGTTCTAAATATTTTATTTTGAACATAAAACATTCGCATTTATCCTCGCTGAGCTTAAATCTATATTCAGCGATTTTTTTAAAACCCTCATTCACATGTTTAATGTATTGTTCAACGGTCTCGCTCTTGATCAATATATCGTCCAAGTATGCCAACGCTATGGCATACTTGGACGATATATACATATTATCCATTATTTTTTGGAACAAACTTGGTGCTACTTTCACTTCGAAAGGTAGACGATTAAACGAATACAACCCTCTATGCGTATTGATAGTGAGCAATTTTGTACTCTCTTCCTCGACTTCTACTTGCAGATACGCATCTGATAGATTCAATTTCGAGAAAATTTAAACGGGCAAAAATGTCTTCTGCACTAGGCAATGGATATTCATGCATTTTCAGGCACATATTTAAGCCTGTTGAGAAATCTGCGCACACACAAATATTTTTCTTTTTCTTCTTTAAGTAAACCGTGGGTGATGCCCACTCTGAATATTGTACTTTTCTAGGCGATCGAGCTCCTGGTCTATCGATTCTACAGCTGCATAGGGTACACTACGCTTCGGTTTAAATATTGGGGTAGCATTTTCCATTACCTCCAATTTTACTTTCGTTTTTGTGCATCTGCCCAAACCTTATGAAAATATCTCTGGGAAATCTTTTTTCCGAGTCTTCTTAAGTTTTTCCCTTTTACTATTTGTGTTTGGGAGGGGGGCTTTACCGAGTTGCAGAATGAGCTTAACGGTATATCGCACAAGTCAAATAAAGCCGTCTAGTCGGTATCGAATAAATCGGAAGTATTTTTCAGCACATAGTTTGTGTGCCCAAACCTTCCATAAAAATAACAAATTTTGTTTTTAAAAAGACACCTGCTTTTTATATGAAATCCTAAACACAAAGGACATTGTCTGGTTTCCGCTTCTGTGTGTTTTCCCATGTTTTTGGTTTCCACCTTTGTGTGCTTTCTGCGTAGCGACGAATAGGTTTCAAATATCTATTTTTTGAACCATCTCTTCTGGCATATCGGACGTGAGCCACGTCTTTTACTTCGATCTTCACCGAATCGTGTCGCATGCTTACGATTCTATTACATTCGTCAACAATCACTTGCAACGTTATATTAGGGTCCTGCTCCAACTTCGTCAATATTCTCGCCCTTATCTCAGGATCTTTGCTTGCGGTTAAGCCCTGCACAAAAATTAGACATCGGAATCTGTCTGCAGTCAGTTCTTCTAGTTTAAACTCTTTATTTACGCATTGGAGGGTGGGGGTGGGTTATGGGGCTGCATCAAATACGTTAGTGCATATTAGATGCCATCAAATACAATATTTACAAATTTGAATTTTATTTTATTTTCACAGAATTTGATGATAACTCAAGTTGGCGCCAAAAGATTTTCATCCTGTGTGGAATGTCAACCAACAAGAACGAATCAAGAAGATCAGATAAAGTTGTTGATTTGAGAGAAAATCCCGTTTGGAAGGATATTTTAAACATTAATGCAATTATTTTGCTCGTCCTTGTATCGTTTATAATTGGCTTTTTTCATTAAACAAAAATCATTTGTGTTAGCTATCATGTTCAATTTAAATAAAGTAAAATCTTTTCAATAAAGCTAAAAAAGAAAGAAAAACTATTAGATCTCACAGGATTTAAACCCAAACTAATATTATATATATATATATATATATATATATATATATATCATATGGAACTATGGTCTCGTTATATTCATGTGGTAACATATATGTATCCTATCCTTTTATCTATTTGTATTTTTAATCATTCATCATCCGCTATCATTATTAATCTAAATATTCCTGCATTAAAATATATATTTCCATTGACCGTCCTTTGTTGTTTCCTTTTTTCTTCGTTTTTTTTGTCATCTTATTCCTTATTTGCTTTTCTTTGTTACATCATATTTTTATAACCGTACATTTAGGTGACTTCTGTTTTGCCCGGATCACCGGAAGTTCGCAGACTTATCTCAAATGTCAGAAAAGAAAATAAGGAATAACTGGGTGAAACAACTAAGGACGGTCAGTGGAAATATATATAAGAATGACCTGCAATCGAGCACTTTCATGAGTTTTTTTTCTATTAACTTTTTTCTATTAACTTGTAATACATGCTAATTGAAGGAAAATTTCTGTGAAATTTTTTACCCTTATTAAAACTAATTTGAATGTTTTAAATGTTAAAATATCGATTTCTACAGCACACAAACAAATAAACATTGACTTTTACATATATTTCTATTTTTAGTTCAACATTACCTGAGTAATTTACTAGTTTATGGCCAGTAATTATTTACAGTAAAATAGGTTTCAAGCATTTCGCCCAAACAACTTATATCTACTTGAAATCAAGTTTTAGTAAAAAAAATATATATATAAAATCAAATAAGTTAGTTATAGCAAGTTGATTGGTACATGCGAAACGATGATAAAAAACTGGTCATATTTGAAAACTCCTGTATGGATTACTGCATTTTCCGACAAGATGGCAAGGGAGATAAGTATGAAATCATAATATATAACCAAGGGAGATATAATACCTCTCCGACATACACACCTTTATTTATAATTGATTTTTCTAAAAGGGGTTGTGTGGAAGATGGTTATCTTTAGGTGGGTAAAAAAAGTAGATTACTCTAAAAAATATAAATTGCTAAAAATATATATATAATAATAAATAAATTGACATACAAATAGTTGTACATTTATTACAAATTTTATTGATTGAACTCAATGCTGTACAGTATAAATGTTCAAATGAGACGCAAATGGAAGGTAGTAGCAATGTTGTAAAAGATGTCAAGGGTGAGATTGAAAAGACAGAGATTGAAGAGTCTCTGATCAAGATGTTCAGTAGGAGTAAAAATGACAAATTTTTGCCAGGGAAAATGTTCACGTTTTAATTTTAATTCAATCGATGATATATATATATATATATATATATATATATATATATATATATATATATATATATAGAGAGAGAGAGAGAGAGAGAGAGAGAGAGAGAGAGAGGGGGGGAGAGGGAGAGAGAGAGAGAGAGGGAGAGGGAGAGAGAGAAACAGGCAAACGGACAGAGAAAGGGGGGGGGTATCAAGGAATGCAGAAAAAGTTGCAGTTAGAGATTAGTTAAGGAGTGGACAAAAATAAACTAAGGGGAGAATTTGTGACCCTTTTTTCCCTATTTAAAAAGAAATGTACATGAAAATAAATGTTTTTAAAGTACGATTTATTTACTATTTAAAAGAAAATTGTTTTTAAAGAATGGACAGTATTGGAAGATGTCAGATGAGATTTTAAAAAGAATCTGAACTTACTGGATGCTATTCAGAAGGTGTTTATGAAAGAAAAACATAATGAAAGATTTTATAGTTTTATTTTAGTAAATTCTTTTGTAATGTTGATTTGGGTTTTTGAATTGTTTTTTGTTTTATTGCATAGTTTTTTTTTATTAAGATGCCCATGTAGATCTAAAATAAACTTGGTAATTTTTTTCTTTCTCTATTTTTGATTTGTTGATTTTTCTTTCTCTATTTTTTATTTTTAGATTATACATGACAAACTTTTGCCCCGAGGGGGGGGGGGGGAGGTGGAGGATGTTCACATTTTAATTCAATCCATGAGAGAGAGAGAGAGAGAGAGAGAGAGAGAGAGAGAGAGAGAGAGAGAGAGAGAGAGAGAGCAATAAAAGCAGCGAACTTGCAATAAAATGATAGTTTAACAAACAGTCTGAGAACATAAGTATTTTAGCTGGAAGAAATGCAGGCAGGTTGATCGGGGGGGGGGGGGTCAAAATAATTTCCTAACATCATCAAAAATGACTTTAAACCATGCCGAGAAATCTAACAATTGGAATCTCTGACTGGAGACAAGTTTTACTATCAGTCAACAAAGATCATTTTAGCTGCTAACACTTCACTGTCATTGCTCCTAGAACATTTCATTTTGAACGAATTCTAACCATGGCCATAATTAAGTACAACATTTCTATTTAAAAAAATCCCACATTGAAATAAAATCACTCATTGAAATATGCATTTGCCATTATTTATTCAGAGTTTCCTGTCTCTTCGTTTATAGGAATTTGTCAATAATTGTCAAATTTATCAATTAATTCATTGTAGTTCTTATTATTTGGTATGTAAAACACATTAAAACATTAAACTAATTTCACAGAGGAATTTTCCCTCTGTTTTAACTGCTGTACAACTTATCTTAGAAAATTCACACCGCCTCCAGTAAAATACCCCAAATTGCACGATCACCTGGTCTGTTATAGGGATAACCATGCTTTAAACCCTTGTTCTTGTGCTTTACAGAAATGGCGCCTAAGATAGCTGCCAAATTCTTTAAAATGCTTTTAACTCCTTTATTTTTAACTAGCTGTACCTACCCGGCATCGCCTGGAATACATTAATGTCATTTTAGTTTAAATTTTTAAATGTAAAAAAATAATGTGTAAGTCACAAAAAAGATGGAAAAAATAAAACTCAAAATGTAAGGGAGGTAACAGCTATTTTTACCTTTAAGCTAAAATAGGAATTGTCTCTCTCACATTTTGAGACTTTTAGGTAATTATTTAAAATTGTCTTCATTGTAATAATCTTCCTTTCCTGGTCGGAATAATTATTTTTGGAAATAAACTGGAGCGAATTACACTTTTTAAGCATAATGGATATGCTACAAGGATAAAAAGGAAGAAGAAATCGCTATTCAGAATCAAATATCGATTTGTCGGATATATTGCTATTTCGGTCCAACATGGAAACTCCAACAAAATAACTTTATATATTAGATTTTATATGAAAGTCATATTAGATCTTTGATTAGTAGGCCAAAAGTCTATCAAAACTTCACTAACAAAAAGACATGTTTTGGGTTATGGCTTGTTTTTGTAACCAAACCTCTTCATAACTTACTAATGGAACATCCTACACAAATATTGTTGCAGCTTTTTAAAATGGTCATTGGCTATTGGGTCACCACTTATCAAGGCCAAGAGGCATTCGAAGATTAGGGTTAATGAAACAGAATGATTATCAGCCGAAAGATGAGGAACACCATAGAATTACTAACATTGATCAAAGGTATGAATTACTTATAGGGCGGTCTATAAGAAGAATTTGTTAACATTGAATTTGAAGACGACCAAGTTGCAAACAATAGGGAAGCAGTCACGTGGTAAGGTGTCCCACAGGCGGGAAGCCCT
The DNA here is from genome assembly GCA_963556195.1 of Sepiola atlantica. NCBI lineage: Eukaryota > Metazoa > Mollusca > Cephalopoda > Sepiida > Sepiolidae > Sepiola > Sepiola atlantica. Next base: position 62,115,617 of record OY744529.1, on the reverse strand, counting down.
TGCATAGAAGCTTTGTTCATAAAAATGCCTCCTGAGGCTAGGTACTTGGAGGGAGAAGGGAAAGTCACTTTATGTTGTGGTAATAAGACAAGTTCTTGCTGTGAATGTCTTACAAGGAGGAACCAGATATCGGAGCTCAGTCGAGTATCTTCCATCGAAATAACGATAGAGTAGAGAGAGAGACTAGCAACGTCTCTTCTGTGAGAAAGGGGTTGTAGGAATGAGAAGAGATTAATTAACCATCACTAGATTTCGTAATCGAGTTTGTTCTCTGTCAAGGCAGGAAAGAGTGCTGTGTGAGGCACCTCCCCAGATGTGACAACAGTATTCCATATTAGGATGTATCTGACTCTTATATAGATAGATGGTTTACATTTGGAGTCAGGTACTTCCTGGAGCAGTAGAAATATCCAAACATTTGTCCAGCAACCTTAGCAACAGACTGAATATACTTCTTCCATTTCAGGTCTGAAATGTAAGTCAATTCTAAGAACTTTCAAAACAAGGTAATTCTTCAAGAAGAGAGCCATTCATTTCGACTGCGGCAAAACAAGGACATGAGCATTGGTGGTGAAAGGTGAGAAGTTTGGTTTTAGAGGTGTTAAAAGTAAGAAGCTACTTTTCCCTCAGTGCACCATATGTTCCAGGTCCGAAAGAGAGAGAATCAGCAAGATCTTGATTACCAGTGCTCTTTGAAGTGCTGTCATAGACAGTTGTATCCCAGAATAGATCCTTAATAGATCCTTAAAGAGTAGCATGATTTCTGATCAATTAATAAGTTGTTTTGTCATCTTAAAAATTATGTTTTCCTTAGTCAAATTGTGATCAACTTTTGATGATATTAATCGCATCAGATAGAACTTAAAAATATTCAGAAATATCACTTAGGGTACATATGTTGACTATCAGTCGGCGGAATAACCTTTCCGATAGCACTGGTAGTGAAATAAACCAGCTATTATATTCAAAGGATGCATCAAGACAGAGATGTCGCCTGCATAAGTGGAATAATTACACCCAGTGGCCACAACCAAAACAAAGAGGCCACCTGAATAAAATGGAAATAAAATAATCTGTTTGCAGCAGCTTCTGATCCTGCTACAGCACTGGGGTTAGCAGCAGAGCAGCAGCTCCGTTCCTACCCACAACACCAGCACTAACTCAGCAACGATAGTAACAGTAACAGTACAATCGACTCTCTTAGTGATTCAAACGACAAGCGACATACCAAAACTGCTAGAAGAAATCATCATCATCATAATCATCATCATCATCAGCAGCAGCAGCAGCAGCAGCAGCATCCACTGCAGCAGCTCTTTTAACGATTCACTGAGTCATGAAACACAATATGCAACTGGATGGAGGCATGGCTACAGGAAGTTGCATAGACAACATACCAGAAAAGGCATGGCCACATTGAGTTGGGTAGGCGACATGCTGGAATAGGCGTGGGCATTTGAGGTGTATGATTCTCCAAAAAATTTATTTAATTCGTCTGAGTTTTGATCTGGCAGAAAGCGCCTGACAAGAGATCAATTGGGGTTTTGTTTTTCGCCAGTTCCTGTTTGCGCCCTCCAAATCTCTCGAATCTCACTCACTCTACTCATTCTTTACAACTCGAACAATAAAGAAATAGCATTATATTTTATATACAAATGTTTGTCGTCTTTCCTTTAAACATAGCACCAATATACTATACTATAAATAATACAGGAGTAGTTAACATTTTTAAGGATCTGGCGACCATCTTGGATCTTATTAGAAAAGCACAAAATAAAAGATTGCAGACTTTTAATGTTAATCCTCATTATATTATATTTGTATATACAGGATTCACTCCTAAACTAATTAACCAATGATTATGAATTTGGAATGCAGCTGCTAGGCATAAGGGGGCATAAAATGGGCTATATTTAGTTTAATTTAGTTTCATGCAAAGTAGGGAGAAAGAGGCGGAAACCTTGTGAAAATTCAATTACCTCTGATTTTTATCAAATTTAACAATAGATATTCAATATCAAGTATTCCACAAATTTCCGTTTCTTTGAAGTATTTTAAAGATTTTTTAGTGTGTATAATATTGGTACAACCTCCCATTTAAAAATTCAAATATATCAGATTTTCATTGAATTTGATTTATAGTCGTTAGCCACCAATTAAGTTAAATTATCTGAATTTCAGTTTCTTCTTAAGACCCCTTAAGTTTAAGCCTTACATTTGAAACATTTTTTAGATTCAAAAACATGTAATGGATTTTGATCGAAATTGGAATAAAAATTCTAGACATAAGGTTTAGTATCGTTATATCTTGATTTAATTATTTGTAAAGGGACATAAAAGTGATGCAAAACTGTTCTTTTCGGGGAATTAATTTTACCCGTCCTAGGACGTGTATTCTTCTAGTTTAGAATAAAATTCAGCCTGTTAATATTTACTCTCAGATTTAAAATTGGGGGATGCTATTTGCACTATAGAGTTCTACTATCTTTCAGCTCTCCTCCAGGTTCAAAGAAGCGTTAATGTTTTTTTATGACAGTAATCTTTCGTCGTGGAATTTCTTCAGGCTCGCTGTGTGGGCCCACCTCAGCATGGGAAGTATACACAGGTGTCATGTTTACAGGCGTCGCTTCCTTGGGCAAAATATACTGCTTTTCAGGCGACTCCTTGTTTCCAGAGGATTTTCGTCTTTTCGGATCAGAAGTCATTGAATCCAGATTTTCATAGTCACTGCATTAAAAACAAAAATGTTAATAAAAGAAAGTCGTTAAAAGTAAGAATGGATGTTGAATATTTTGATTGTGAAATTAGTAAGAAAACAATAGAATTGTAATTGCAGCCAGAGAAATATTCCATGTCCTCAAATTAATGATGATTAGTGATGGAACGATTCTGATATTTTTCCTTATTTCGATATAATTACCGATTCTGATTCTAAAATCGCCTAATCACCAAAAAAGGTAGAATTTCATTTTTTTTGGAAGGGGGATTTTCTACTTTTAAATGTAGATATAATTTTCTTTTTAATTTGACAAACTTCTTAAAGTTTTCCCTTTATGTATTGTATCAAAGGTTTTGATAAACTCAGTCAGATTTTCATCCATATTTTTCACTTACCCCATTTTTTTCCTATTTATCCACTTGTGCTATTTTTACCTCCACTATTTTTATTAGGCCATTTTGTTTTGTGCAATTTTTACCCAAATTCGTTATTATTATCAATTAACTCATAGTGGTTCTTTTATTTGGAAATCAAGGGACACACCTACTTCGTCTTGTGTTTCCAGCTCCAAAAGCACCAGGCCATTAGCAGACCAACTGTAATTCCTGCTAGAAGTGACAACAAGATGACAAACAGAAGCATCATTGCCAAACCTGAGGATAGAAAGAAAAAAAGAAAAGCAATTTTGAATATAAGTCTCAAAATAAATATATTCATAATTTATGTAATCAAATATTTTACAAGTATTTAAATTTTTAAAATTGAAAAATTTCAGACAATCTGCTTAGATAGCGGATTAGTACTACAAAAGTTCCAAGGTCTAATAACCTAAAAGTAGTTAGCATGCACTGAAAGAAAAAAGCAGACGAACAGACCGACATACATACGTCTCTCTTATTATTATAGATATATACTAGCAGAAATACTCTTTCCCTATCGGTCCCTTTTCTTCCTGAGATTCTCATGGATGGCTCTGCTCTTGAGGAGAAATCGACTCTGAAACTTCTTGGTCTTTCTCTCTCATCAAATCTTTCTTGGAGTTCATACATTAGATCCATTGCTCTTTCTTCTTCTCATAAAGTCGGTTCTCTCTATCGGTCCAAACACTTACTCACACCTGAGGCTATTCTCTATCTCTACAAATCTACTATCAGACCATGTATGGAGTACTGTTGTCATATTTGGGCTTGTGAATCTCTGTCCCATTTTAGGGTTCTTGATAAGGTGCAGAAATGTATCTGCAATTTGATTGGCCCTACCCTTTCTTCTTCTCTGCACGCTCTCTCTCACAGACATGATGTTGCTAGTCTCAGTCTTTTTTTATAAATACTATCATGGCATGTGTTCTTCAGAGTTATGTGATCTATTCCCTGCTTCCTTTGTTTCAACTCGTTTTACTTGTTGTTCTAGTTGTCTTCATCAATTCGCTGTCTTGATAACTCATTGTAATACAGCTTCTTATTCCAGTAGCTTATTTCCAAGAACTGCAGGTTGACTATTTTCCTCCTACCTATAACCTTGGTCTTTTCAAAACTAAGGCCAATAGGCATCTCCTGTCTTTGTGATAATCATATTTCGTTCTTGTTAGCTCCTTACATCAAGTGGCTTCATGCCTTGTTCTGGAACGATTTCAATAAAAAAATTCATATGAATCAGCATTGTACGACTTGATTGGCTCGATTCTGTTGTTAGCATTGGTTTTCCTAATGCTTTCTAAAATCAGGTACTCACAAGAGGGACCACAGGAAGGTTTCCAACATCCATAGTGGAAGTAGTGCTATGGAACCAACTGGATTTGAATTTGACACACCCAGGTCGTCAGTCCATGTCGGTATCCACTTCACCACCTCTCACCCTTCCCCTAATAATGAGATACATTTTGAAACTAAGTCCAAGAGATCAGACCCTCACATATTTCAAATTCATCAAAAATATATTTCTATGATAAAAGGATGAGAGGGTCAGTTGGCAGGGGAAGGCCAAAGAAAACATGGGAGGAAGTGATAAGAATGAATTTGAGAGAAAGAAGCATAAATAAAGACCCAGCCAGAGATAGGTCAGTTTGGAAGTCAATTTCTAAAAGCTGTCCAACACGTGCCACCATGTAAAACAGGGGTTAAACCGAATATGATAATGATGATGATGACATTTACACTATTAATACAGCATTAACATAAAGGTCAAATTCTGTTAAATATTTCATCCGATAGTTCCCAAAATGCCCCCTTAATTCCTTTTTGTCACCATTATTTCTGAATTCATCTAATTCCATCTTAATTGTCAGAGTAAAACTGTTCTTAATCTGATCTGTTCCAAAAATATTAGCCAAAATATATATTGCTCCAAAAATATTAGCCCCCCCCCCCAAAAAAAAATTAATTGGTTTGAAGAATTAGAATATTTTATATTCTATTTATATAAAGATTAACAGTATGTGAGTAAAGCATTCTCTGAGCATCTTGGATGTTGGTAAGAATTGCTATGTGTTGGGTTGACTATACGCACATGTAGAAAGTAAAAGCTTGTACAAAACCTGTGGTGGACAAAGATATTTCGTTTATTAACGACAATAGAGGAGACATGTACACATAGATTAAGCATACAATTAAATACATTGTTCCCATACAAATAAAAATGCACAAGTTATTCACTAGAAAGTAAAGAATGTATGTGCTAAACACACGGCAAAAAGTTACATTTCCCCATGGTATGTTTTCTGTTAGGTGACGTGCAAAAAAAGGCAGATCTACTTTTTGTTACCAAGAGGTAAAAAGGGCTTAGATACCCTTTTTATCAAGAAACATAACTTTAGTCTGGAAAATAATTTCTTCCAAGGGAGAGAACTCTGGTCCCTACAGGTTAATAGATCTAGTTTTTGAAATTTGCCTTTGCAGATAAAGAGAAATATTTTAAAAATGTCCACCGTATTTAGAAATGTCATTTATTAATTTATTAATTAATTAATTAATTTATTAATTGAAACTTTTAAGTTTCAATTAAATCAGCTTTTATTCTTCTCTCTTGTAGAGTACTGATCCACTGGATTCTTCAAAGTACGGATCCTAACTCCAGTTGACATGTTCATAATAAGAAAATGAATAAATTAAATATGAGAAAACATTTTGGTGACAAATAAATTAACAAGAATTTGAAATATGATTATATTTGAAAATAAGAATATTTGATATTCTATTTCTATGTTTTTGTAGCGACCACATGTTTGGGTTTCTTTCCAAACAGGCAGTTGCCATGTTGTATGTTATGTACACATGAGGGATGGAAGAAAAATAAAATGAAGGTAAAAATTAAGAAACCATTGGATTTACTCACACACACGCACACGCACACACACACACACGCACACACACACACACACACGCACACACACGCACACACACGCACACACGCACACACACACACACACATATATATATATATATATATATATATATATATCATCACAAAGACCGTTTGTCAAGGTCAACTGTTAGAAGTAAACATAATACATGAAGAGGATGAAAATCACGGACCAATAAAGAACATGTATTGTCAGAGTAAACAAATAGAGAGAGATATGTAATGAATAATGTAGAAATAAATATGACTTACTTTGTCGTTTATATTCTGGAAGCCTGATTCTACCACCAGAAGAGGAATCTGTTGGGAATGGCGTAAGAGTTATGAAGGCCATGCAAAGATGGCAGACCAGGCGGACCATATCCACCAAGCTTTAAGCCCAGCCAAGAAAGAGATAGATATCAGGTTTGTAATTTCACACACAGTCTTGGAATTTAATTTGGTTTCCGGAAGTAGAAGAGTGCATTCTGTGGTTGTTCAGTATAATTCAGGGGAGATAACTTAGATATGGTTCGAGGGAAATAACTCTTGAATATTCTGTGGCAAAATATCTTATAATGTTATCAGAGCTGTCATCAGTAATATATTTATTAGACTTTTAAATCATAAGAGTATTAATCACTTTGGCAAGGTTGAAAAACAATGCATTTTTACAATGTGACCCCCTCACTCCTGCTCCAAAATGACACCCATGGAATCGTTAATAAAATTCAAAATCCTTTATGTAATCCAACCATATTTGGTACAAATAAACTTCAGTTCATGCCTGCCTTGTCCACCAACTTTCAGTCATAAATGTCCAACAGTCTGTTTTATTGTCACTTGATGATAAGCACACCTGGATACAACATGCAAAAGTGTCAATAACTCTGGCAGACTGTCCTGATTTGGGCTGTGATGGCCCTCTTCAGTTCAGGAATAGTTTTGGGATTGTTCTGATAAACATTATTTTAGAGACAACCCAACAGATAAAAATCAGAGGGTGGTTAAGGTACGGTGAGTCAATACGGTAAAGTCAATTCAAGATCACACATCTTACTGATGAGACGATCATTAAAGTGTCCCTGCATATCCATATCATTGAATGACGATAAAACAAAGACTGTTTAATATTCCTGACGGTAACTTGGTGGACAAGTCGGGCATAAGCTAAAGTTTATTTGTACTAAATAGGGTTGAATTTCAGAAAGGATTGTGAATTTTATTAAGTGTTCGATGGGTGGCATTTGGGGGGATCACTCTGTATATAACATTGTTTGAGAGGTTACTGTACAAAATGAAACGTTATTATGATTGAATATATTTAAAGATGCCTATTTTTTATGATATATTAGCAGAAAGACCCGACGTTGCTCGGAATTTAATGAGGATCACTACTATGTCTTTTTTCAGTATGCTCATAACACCATATTACTTTCTTCTTTTTTTTTTTTTTTTTACTGCTGTCCGTTTCACCCTCTAATATAGTCGGAAGAAACTGAAATTTTGGAAAACTCTTGGAATAAGTGTCTTTATACATATGGTTTAAATTTCATTAAAATCGGATATATGTATTAGAATGTTTAAGGGGTGTCTGCCCTTATACCTCTCCTAGAAGGGGCACATAGAGATTCATCACATTAGGAGGCCCACAGAAATTTGGGACTACTTCCATTGTCTTCCCCAGAAAATTTTATATGTATGATTTAGTTTTCATCAAAATAAAACAATTGAAGTTCTAATGGATGTTTCCCCCCCCCCCCCCAACTCTGTTTTTTTTTTGGGGGGGGGACTTCCATTGTCTTCTCTGGAAAATTTTACATATAAATATACTTTTTGTTTTTATGTAGATTCTCTAACCTTTCTTTCTATAGGGAACACACACACACAGGCATTAACATTTATATATATAGATTAAATATATTTATATTTTATGTGGCTGTAGTAAGTCATTGCAAGTTACTGGCACTTCTCTCAAAGTCAATAAAAGAAGCTGTTACCTTTCTGAACGCATGGTTTCTGGGATTGATCACATCGAAATACCCACAGACCAGAAACATTCACATTGGATTCTGACTGGATTTTCAGAATGTCTTTTGATGTAGATCCAGGCAACATAGTATAGCTGCTACCATCGCCCCCGTTGTAACCAGCCTATGATTAAAAAGAAAATGTTGTAATGAAATAAATTATGATTAAAAGGATCTTATCCTCGTCACCAATTTGTTGTGAAGGAGTGGTTGGGTTGTGAGATGCAAATATGAAGAAATAAATAGATGAAACGATTCTATGGAGATCAACAGTATAAAATTATTTATTTAACAATTTTACAACTGAAAGGATTACTAAGATGAAGAGGAATTAATTGTCTGTAGCTCAGCCGATTTCTTTTCCCTCTTTGTTATGGTCATGCAATCTGTCACGGCAGATAAATCCTGCCCAAATCTCTCACCATGGGCAGATAAATTCTGCTTCAAAACGTCTATTGGCAAAGGAGGTAATTTTAGGATACAAAACAGTTATCTCCCTTTAAACAGATAAACAAAAACTCCATATATTAGAAGCCCTATATATAAAAACCAAAAAAATAAACGTAATTAACAGAATTAACTTTAATACTAGTAATAATATATTAAATGTCTATAATTCTAACTATAGTTTCGTACTTATTACATAATTCCTGCAAAAACCATCTATAATACTAACACATGGTCTGTACCTGATTATCCTTATTCTCCTGAAGATGGACCCGGATGGGTCTGAAAGTACTTGGGACACAAATCAAAACTATGGCAGAGTCATCAGGCAATTCCCCCCGAAACTAAGATTCTGATTCGGCGTATTGAAAGGATCTACCAAAGGATATCCAGACATAAGTTGTCAGTTATATTTAACAATACTTGCCTGCAAGAGAAGATGCTGCCTATATATATATATATATATATATATATATATATATATATATATATATATATATACTGGTCCATCACCTTTATTACAATATATTTAATTTTGGAATGTTGTTCTGAAAATTGCTACCAAACTGCAAAAGGAAATATTGTTATCTTGATTAACCAATGGAAATAGACTAACCACAGCTGATTGGGTGTGATTTTTGTCCGTTTCATTATCAGCTATCTGCCAAGTGTCCAGGGTCAAATTTCTATATTGGAAAAGGATAAATGAAGAATCCTCTGTATTTGCCAAAACGAGTTGGAATGTGTTTACAAACTGAAATAGAAAAACAAAAATTATTAAACGATTGTCATTTATTGAAAAAAAGAAAAATACAAATGTTTTGTATACAAAAAAATGTGAATCATGTTCTATATCTATAGAATAAATAACTGTACACTATATAGTGTATCTGAATCTATTTCTGTACCGACATCAGTCCTCTGATGGTCACATCAAATATCAGCATCTACTGGGGTAAATTCCTGGCCGAATTTATTCCGGTTTGAAATAGATGGGGTGTTAGCTGACCATATTAGTATTCATCTTTAAAGACTGGTGTGTCGCCTCAGTGAGAGAAAGAGTGTTAAAAAAACAGAACGTGTAGGCGTTCTGTGATCGGCAGGAAACATCTGATCCTTTTACTATATTGTGAACTTTTTTGTAAAAATTTGAAGATAAATAAAATCCTGTATTTTTTCGTGGAGGAATTTCAGCAGCACATGTCAGGTTTGTTTCCAAACGAAGTTAATCGTCAGGATCTGTTTGTCTTGGGGGCGTTGCTTGATGCCACACTTTTGAAGAAGGCCTGTTGAGGTTGTGACGCTTCTAACATAGTGGCGGTTGGAGGCACTGCGACAAGACATTAAGCAAAGTGGTGTGTCACCTATAAGAAAAATTCACCAACTAAATCTGGTCAACTTTAAAAAAATATCTTACTACCTAAACCTTGTTTTAGCTATGGGCAATTGTATTGGTACAAACATTGCCCATATAAAATTTAAAAGTGTCTAATTTGTGGAAAGGCACTTCCAATAAAATTCAGCACATAGCCTAAAACTGACCGACCGTGGGCTAGGATCCGCTTTGACTTTGCTGGCTCACTGGATGGTTTCTACAACCTGATTGTGGTTGACAGTTTCTCTAAATGGCCGAAAATCTTGAGATATAAAAAACAACCACTTAGGTAACCACTAATTTTTACATGAATTATCCGCCCGGTTTAGGGTCGTTGACTGCATTGTGTCAGACAATGGAACGCAATTCATGTCTAGTAAATTCAGAGAATTTTGTCAAACATTGTCTGGAGCATATCACGATCACTCCGTATCATGCAAGAAGCAATGGACAGACATAACGTTTTGTGGATACCTTTAAGGAAGCTCTTAGGAAGAAAGAGGCACTCTTACCAAAAAAGCCATACAAGAATTTTTCAAGGTCTATAGAATTATTCCTAATAGTAATGCTCCATCATCCAGGACGCCAGTAGAGGTAATGTTTGCAAGGGAGATAAAGACAGTGTTTATGGACGATCAAATAAAGTGACGAAGGGTCGTTTTAATGTTGACAAAAAAGTTTTTTTTTTGCATGTTTCAAAATTACACTTAAATAAAATATTTGGGAAAACTAATTGTAAACGTCACATTCAAAGGAAAAACCTTGAAATTAAAAACGTAATGATCAACACAAACAATCTAGATAGAACAGTTCCAATTATGGAATTTGCCACTAACTTGTTTATGCCAAAAAATTACAAATGTAAATGCCAAATCAGAGATACTAAAAAAAGAATTAAAAGAAACTTGTCCTGAAGTTTTCTCCAGTAGATTTGGGCGATGTAAAAAGATGTCTGCCAAGTTTGAATTGAAACCAAATATGCAACCAGTTTTTAAAAAGAAAAGAAATGCTCCATTTCCCGTACTGCTAGCAGAGGTAATGTTTGCAGGGAAGATTATTACAGTGTTTGATAGATTGTTATCAATCCATTCGAAACCTGGACGATCAAATAAAATGACAACGGGTCATTTTAAAGTTGGCAAAAAAATGTTCCAAAACAAGAGGTTCTACTGGAAAAAAAGTACAGTGGATAAACAGATCCGGAACATGATATACATGATCAAGAGACACAAGGTTCATCCATAAAAGACACCTGAATAAAATAAGGAAATGGTATTAAAATGCCGTCGACAACAATCCCTCAGAGGAAGACCTAATGGATGTCGTATTTGACATGTTCTGATGCCACAAACAGCTTTAGAACATAGAAGATAAAAAAACGAAATATCACGGACTTAATAACGATAAATCTCCAAAATAAAAAAATATTGATTTCATGTGGTGTACGGCTAAAAAAAAGAGGTGTTATGTGATCTACCCTATTCCCTCACTGTATGGACTCTTCCAATAAATAGAGTCGTTATAACCAATCAGCAGAAGTGAGAAGAGAAGCGAGGTGAGGAAGAAACCTCTATCAACCCATTACTTCTGTACTTTCTGTTAATACAATTTCTTGTTAATTACCTTTTGTTTGTGTTATTTTTTCCGACCTTTTAAGGCCACAACAGGAAGTCAATTTCTAAAAGCCGTCCAATGCATACCAGCATGTTAAACAGACATTAAACCGAATATGATGATTTATCATGTGAACTATGATGAAAATAACATAGGACAGATATGCTATATAATTTTGTTTGGCACAGGGATTCCTTGCAATATCATCTATTTTAAAGGTTGCGCAAAAGTAAAAAGGTTGAGAAAAGCTGCACTAAATTCTTTGTGTATGGACAAGCTTTAAAGGGAGATAATCATTTTGAACATGAAAAGAAAAAAATATCCTCCCGAATTTATGAAATAAAAATTTAAATTACCTTTTGTAAGTCTGTCACAAAAGTCACATTCTCCCAAGTTGCCATGAAAGCCCATTTCACAGTAATGTCCTTGTTGTCGGGGTAGAGACACTGAATTTTACGTTTTATAATGTCGAGTTTGGTTATATCCATTGTCTGCTGAAACCACACCTTTCCCTGCAGGGTCATTTGTGCGTTAGTCCAGAATGGTGCAATTAGGGGGTAGGCAGTTGGGAGGGGTAAGGGCTGTGGAATGTAGTTCAAAGATGTTTTTTGATTCTCAGAATGAACACTGCCCAATGTAATCACACCATTCTTTGTGAGCTGGTAAGAAAAGAAAAACAAATCAAAGGTATTAATCAGTTTATTGACAGCAGACATTTTTATCACTCGAAATTATACAGTTTGGCTACCATTAAAACTCTTTTGATTTCTATTTCATTCTCATAAATTTCATATTCAGATACTTCCTCTGAATATATATTATAGCCGTTGGGTTCCTTGAATGACTTGATTTTAAGGCGTGGGGTCAAATATATTTCTTGTGGTGATAATCGTGTTTCTTTGATAGGGCTCGAAGGTGGATCTTAGGTGTTTTTCTCAAAGCTTGGTTCCAGCTTTTTACTTAGGCAATAAATATACAGCGTGTCTTGTTTAATAACTTCAAGGAAGTGGATGGAAGGTTGAGTTCTGAAAGGTTAAAGGTGGCGGGCAAAAAACAAACTGAAAATCTTTTTTTCAAGATCTAAAAATATTGGTAAAAGAATCTGAGACCCTGCTAATTTTTGTCATGTGAATGGTCATATGACACTCGATATTCCATATATGGATTTTCGGCGGGATAATTTTTTCGGTGGGAAAGTTGTAATGGGCTCTTTTAGTAAGAAGATTCATTCATGAAGAACTATTTCGCTTTGAAACCGCATAAATAGAGGTGATTAGGGATGGTCGAATTAGTGGGTGTAGCAGTTTTTAAAGGAGTGTTGGCTCAAAATTAGCCGGAATGATCTCCCTTGGATCATATCTAAGTTATCTCCCCTTAATCATACTAACCAAAAACAGAATGCACTCTCCTGTGCTGGAAGTCAAAAATATATAATTCCATCCACATGGGGAATATAAAACCGGATCTCATACTCTTTCTGGCTTGAACACCCAAGCTACTGGGCGTGTTTCGATCGATTGCCATCTAGACATGCTTTTCACTAATCCTGGTCGAAATCGCTTTCAAGTCCTTGTCTTCTGGTCACAGCTACATCAACAGCTAAATGTAAGTCACATTTAATTATACATTGTCCATGTATATCTCTCACTCTATTCGTTGACCCTGGAAACACATTTCGATTATATTAGGACATTAATGTATTCTTCACTTAGTAATTACGTCTGTGGTTTTCACCCTTTTATGCATCATGTTTCGTATATCCTTTTTACGATTGTCTTTCACAAATTGTCTATGTGAGAATAAATGTGTATACATGTAAATTCAACTCTTTTCTTTAACTCTTTCATTCTGACCCTCGCATATGCACTTAAGACAACAGAAGACACAAAATAGCGATCACCTGTTCTGAAAGACACCCGAACGCATGCATTGCTATAAAAAATTGAAATAAAGGTTTGAGAGTGAATCTTACCAAGACCAAAGTGATGGTCAGTGTTGGAAAGCCCTCAGAAAGAGGAAAGTTCCCTTGCTCAGTTTGTGGAAATAGGGGTTGGCGCAACTTAATTGTTTATGGTACCTGTAAGCATTGGGTTCACAAGAAGTGCGGTGAAATTATAGGTAGGTTGAGAGATAATAACCAGTTTGTGTGCAAGAAATGTAAAACAATGGAGAGGGATGAGAACTCAGATGTGGAGAAAGTATATTTGAATGGCAGGGTAACTGAGTTTTTCTAGAAGTGTTGTTATCTTGGTGATGCTATTAGAGCATAGGGGGGAACTGGCACCGGTGTAATAGCAAGGGTTAGAAGTGGATGGAGTAAGTTCAGGGAAATTCTGCCATTACTAACCAGCAGAACATTACCGTTTTCAACCAAAGGGATACTCTATCAGGCATGAGTATGCAGTGTGATGATGTGTGCAAGAAAAAACCTATTCAGTGAGGGTTGAGGATATTTGTTGCATAAAGAGAAATAGTATGAGAATGATACGATGAATGTGGAATGTGAGTCTTAAAAACGGGCTTAGATCTGATGATCTCAGAGGAAGATTAAATCTGAACAGTATAGGGAGATGCATACAGAAAAGGAGACTTCGTTGATTTGGTCACATTGAAAATAATGAATGAGAGTTCTTTGGCTAGTAGATGTAGAATAATTGAGGTAGCAGGGTCAGCTGTCAGAGAAAAGCCATGGAAAACAGGGGAGCAAGTTATAAGGATAGATTTGAAGGAAAAAGGATAAATAAAGACCTAGCCAGAAAACGTCTAAAAGTCGTTCAATACCTGCCAGCATGTAAAACAGGCGTTAAACCGAATATAATGAATTATAGATCAGAGCAAAATATTAGGGTAAAAATGTTCATCATGGAGATCATTTCAAGGTCATTTTGATTTTTAAAATCTTTCAAAAATCAGATAATGATCAAATTTTAATGAATTTTCGCAAGTTAAGCAATAATGGATGGAATTATTTTTTTTATATCGTTTTTTTTTCTAGAAAAGTTGTCGAAATATTAATTGTTTAGCCTTTAAAAATAAAAAAGCGATTTTCAGTGTCGACGAGAAGACTTCAATATCCAAGATGGCTGCATACCATTTCAACGCAAACTTACAAATCACATATGAACACGGCCTGCCTTTAAACTAACACCTACGTACGTACGGACTTTCTCCTAAGAACATTCTCCTGTTATGTACTCTTTTCTGTTCCCTACAAACAGGACATTCATTCTTACATATTATGGACTCTCAAATCTTTTTCGTCGCCCAGACTCATCGCCTTATTCTATATTACTTACACCTTCTCTATTATAACAATGTTAACGAAGATGGTCAATAAAGTTGATATAAATGTTAGAATAAGATTTCATTCTTTTTCTACTGAAAGAAAGAAGAAAAAGAAAGAAGAAAAAGACGAAGAAGAAGACGAAGAAGAAGAAGAAGACAAAGAAGACGAAGAAGAAGGTCATATGACCGCTGAAGACAGAGCAAGTAAACAAATACTTACTAATATGAGAGAGCTATGAGTGAATCAAAAAGTGAGATTTAATTATACATTAAAAAGAATTGAGTCAAAACCATTTTGCAAATATATACAAATAAATCATTTCATGCAAACTGAATGCCGAAAGGACCATTAAAGCAGACCCAAAATTGCTTCAATGTATTTGGATGCGGTTACTACAGTTGGGACAGTGGAACTGACAAACATTTTGTGACACTGTGGAATCAAACTGATACTTACCGACATAAAGTGCTTCAATAGTTGACATGTAAATCAAGCAAGAATTTTCTTTAGATTATCTACTCATGGACTAGCAGCCAATCAGAACTCAGAGAATGGACTTGGCCGTCTGAGCATAATGGGACATTCCAGCCTTTTTATAAACCAGATTTTAAGTGTTTTTTTTTCTTTCAGTTTATTTGTTTGTAATTCAACTGGTCAGACAGTTGAGCACTGACTACTAAATTCAATAGCCACGATCTGTTGCCCACTCTTCTTGGCAAGCACTTGAGGAGGGATGAATTCCACAAATGAAGCAAAACTGATTAGAGTTTTGATGGACAAAATCGAAACTACAACAGAAATTCCAGAGTCTTGTTGATCGTCTTGCGATGGGAAAGCCTCATAAATGTCAGACCTTTGGAGATTGTCAAGACTGACTGCAATTTGAGATATTAACTCATCAACAAAGCACAAAATGAAGTAAGCATGCTCAACCTAACCACATACACAAATAGTAGCCAATCAGCGTGTTAGGCATGGGAGGAAAAATATTCCAGAACCTTCCATATGCACATCTATAAAAAATAAAATCTAACTAACGGCTAACCAGATCGTCACCAACCAACGAAATATCATATCTCCACATCGAAGTAAATCATACTTTTCCCACCAACAAACACATGCGGCATTGATCTCAGCTAGATCCTCTGTTGAGGAAATCACTACTACATGTCGCCATGCTAGTGCCTTAACATAACATATTTTTCTCTCAATAAAATATTGTTATCTTTAAATCACTGTTTATTGTATTTCATTCTTTGTGTGTGTATATGACTTTTACCTACAATTCTTACTTTTCAAACTGCACCCTCCTTAAAACTGAATCCTTTCTCCCATGCCGCGAATGCCTTGAAAATGCTGTAATTCTTCCTTCATCACTATCTAATGTAAACCTTACACTCGGATCTTATTCCTTAACAAAACATCAAACAATGCAATATAGCTCGCCACTGCAGAACAAACTTCGATCCTAGTTAAAATATTACTTATTTTTCTGCATTTATCCATGTTTCCATTTGTTTCTTTTCCTTTGTTTCTTTTTCTATTTTCTTTCTCCCCCCCCCCTCCCCATTTTAACGTCTTTGTCACACGCACCTATAATACTTTTTTTTTCAAATAGTTACGCACATGCCAATAACATCCTGTTGGTTTCTTCTTTATTTTCTATGTTTTTGCCGTTATTTCAATAAATCTAAAATCATCACTTTTTCTGAAGACGTTTACAGGAAGATTTTTTTCTGTGTTTTAATTTGTTTTTCCTTTTGTCTTTTTCACACATTTTGTCTCCACAGCATTTCATTTTATGATATATCGTGTATTTTATCCTCATATTACACTATATGTACTATTTACATATGCTATACATTTTAGATTGAATTTCTTATATAGTTTTGGATTTGCTCTATCAATCTACTCTGATTAATTTGATATAACTTAAGGGCGTCAGGATGGTGCATTATTGTCTTATTTAACTGTCTCAATATTTTATTTTGATCCCACCTTGTTTAATCATTCTTATGACTAAAGCAGCAACTGAAGGTATAAAATCTATTAATCTTAGAGTAACGTGAGCTATTCTCAGAAATTCGGACATAATGCTCCCATAAAAAATATACATAGGACAGGTATTATTTTTATGTGACATACGAACGATTATATATATATATGTGTGTGTGTGTGTGTGTGTGTGTATATGAGGTATAGTTAGAGGATGATAATCCGACAGAATATATAAATAACAAGCAAGGAAATAAGCAAAAAACAGATTAATTTGAAGAAAGAGCAATTAACACAGAGACATAATTTGATTAAATATTTCGCCCTAAACACAGACTTTATCAAGAATAAACATGATGAATTAACAGAGTCAATTTTTATACATTGGATGCCGTGGTGGGAGAAAATTGATATATTTCTTGTTTGAAATGATGATCCAGAAAACCAAAGATTTTCTAGAAGAATATGATATGGTAAGAGGAGGTGGATTCTTGGACCGCACTATGGAAAAATCAGCTAGAATCATGAAGAGGCTGATACAAGGCGAATTCTACATTTCTTTGGAGCAGTTGATATGGACTATAAACGAATTCTGGTTTTGTATATATACTAGACGTACCCATGGTCCGCTGGGTCACAGCCACTACCATTATTTGTTCTACTTTGATTTCATTTTAAAATTCATAAACTGTGATATATCACAGGAATTCGCTGAACATTGCGCCACATTTATGTCCGCTTACGAAGATCAAGATATAATGATGTTAAACCTTATGTCTAGAATCCTGATTCCAATTTTGATCAAAATCTATTACATTATTTGATTCTAGAAAATGTGTAAAATTTAAAACTTAAGCTTAGGGGGTCTTAAAAAGAAATTGAAATCCAGGGAATCTTGTTTAGTTGGTGTCTCTAATTACTATGGATCGAATTCAATGCAAATCTGAAATATTTGAATTTTCAAATACTCCAAAGAAATTAACATTTGGGGAATATTTATTAACTGATGTCTAACACCGATTAAAATTTCACAAAAATCGGAGGTATCTGAATTTTCTCGAAGAGCTTCCCTTCCCTTTTTACGGCCTTTCCAGAGAACTAAATTAAATTAAATATAGTACATATTTGGACCCTCACGCCTAGCAGCTGTGTTCCAAAATTCATAATGATCAGTTAATTTGTTTAGAAGGAAGGAGGTTAGTTTATCTGTGAGTCATGTGTGTGCATGACACTGTATGATAGTAGTTTCTCTGTAAGAATATGTCGTGCACTATGTGGGTGACGCTATATGATGTCCGTCCTTGTAGACTGTCATCTGTCAGCAGATAGTACGAGTAAGGTGTTGTCACGTTGCTGGAAATTGGACCGTTGTGTTCTTCTTTTGTTGGCAAAACATTGTAAAAAGTTTGCTAGAGGATTAATACGCCAAGTCTCGTGATTGGTTCATATATGACCAATATCAGCTCAGTATAATATCACTCCACACAAAGAAATAGTCATAAAATAGTTTGTCACTGCTACACTCATGCCTAAATGTTTTCTTTATAACTTTTATTCACCCCAAACAAAGCATATTGCCACTGAAGCATAAGAGGCTAATGGGGAAGAGCCCAGATTTATAGGTGAGGAGTACTTTCATTTTGTGGAAGTACTTGTAAAACAAACACAGAAGATCAGAAATAATATAGGTCAAAACACCCGCATTTAGATGTACGTCCATCAAGGACGACATGGATCTTTCTTTTAGCTAAGAAAGATTTGATTATCTCTCTCTATATATATATCATCGCAATCACCATCAGGGTTTTTGGATCACTCCTGGAGGAGGAACCCCTTCCTGGTTTCCGACACCTTATTGGTGACTGTCATTCAGGGGGTTTTGCTATAGTCGCCACGTAGACACTGCGGGTTGGTGACGCTATTTGCCTATAGCTAGGTGTCCACATACAATGCCTGGTATTACCAAATGGTCACCCATCTAGTACTGACCAGGCTCAAGATTGCTTGACGTTGCTATATATATATATATATATATATATATAACTGAATGCCTGTGTATATGTGTGTGTATGATGTTTGTGTGTTCTCTATAGAAAGAAAGGTTAGAGAATCAACATAAAATATAAAAGTGTATTCTTATGTAAAATTTACCAGAGAAGACAATGGGCATGTTCCCAAATCGCTAAGTACACCCCTAAAATCATGTGTATACAATTTTCTGGGTATAACAATGGAAGTGGTCGCGAATCTCTAAATGCAATTCTCAAACCTAAGGGAGTTATTGGGACCGCACGTCCTTTAAAACTTTAAATATATCTTATTTTTATGAAATTTATATCATATGTATAACATTCTCCAGGGAAGACAATGAAAGCAGTCTCAAATCTCTATGTTACCCTCAATGTGACGAATATCTATGTGGCCCACTTCTAAGTGACCCATATCGACAGCACCCTCTTAAAACTTTTAATATGTATATCAGATTTTAAGGAAATTTAAACCATATGTATAAGACACTAATTCAAAGAGTTTTCCAATATTTCAGCTTCTTCCAACTATATTAGGAGATGAAACAGGAAGAAAGGAAAATACAAACAAAGAAAGTAATATGGTGTTATGGTGAAAAAGTGCATAGTATTTACCCTCATTCAATCCCGAGCAACGTCGGGTCTTACTGCTAGTATTAAATAATCGTCCAGTTATTACGGTTTCGTAAGATAATGACAAACATATTGATAATAATAATCAAACAACATATAAAAACGATACGACAATGACGTATAATTCAAGGGTATTTATTTAAATGAAACGCCGGGGGTAATTATGTCTATGCCTGCAAATTTGTGCTTGTGAGAGAGTCAGAGTTCATATGTATTTGTGCACGAGTTCACTGGCGCGGTAATGTCAGAATTTTGTGTGTGTGCGACGTGTAATAATAATGAGGATATGTCGGTCAGCAGGTCTAGCTTGTTCAAGTGAAATGCTGGAACTGCGGAGATCGTTTCATCGTTTGTATGTGAAGTGAAATGTAGGAATGAGCTTGCTGTTGCAAGTTGTGCATATGCAGATGAAACTGATACTCTTTATTCGCACGGACATTCAGAGATTTGAAGTGTGCGAATCGTGGTGAGAAAAAATAAAGTTTGGTCTAACGTAGAAATGGGGTGTTTCATGGGTGTTTGTTTGGCAAATCTGCCCGGGTCGTCTGAGTGAAGTCTTTTAGAGCTGTTCGCATAGAACATTGGAGAAACGTTTTTTCATTCGCTCCTAACGTACTGATTGGACAGTTATTGAGTAGGTCTTAGGTTCGCACCTACGCACTGTCACTTTTTAGTACTAATCAGGTTGATAACACTAATTTTGGTTAGTCTCAACAGAGTAATAAAAATGACATAATTTGACAGTTTTTGTTAGAGGAATACGCTTATTATTTTTGGTTCTAATTTCACGGTGGAAACAGAACAATATATTCCTAAAATTTGCACGAACCAAACTTCCAAATAATACAACAAAATGCAGGTGTTTCCTTTTTTGTATATAAGAAAAGATAATGAGGATAATTTGGGGACAATTTGGTCGAAATTGGAAGAAAATTGCTATAAATTTAGTAATGGTCTTTATTGAATAATTTGCTAGAAATAATTTCAGACTTGCTTCAACTTGACTAATTTGAATCCATTTAGTCCCGAAGAAACCAAGGATTGGCTAATCGCCATTTTTATGGATAATTGATGATAAATGTGTATGTATTTAAGCTCATGTAAATATTACTCATTCTTCTTCTTTTTGTTTTGCTTGATCGTTTCTAATTATTTAATTCATAAAATGTGTGGAAAGCTTT
This sequence comes from Sepiola atlantica, assembly GCA_963556195.1. Lineage (NCBI taxonomy): Eukaryota > Metazoa > Mollusca > Cephalopoda > Sepiida > Sepiolidae > Sepiola > Sepiola atlantica. Next base: position 62,094,974 of record OY744529.1, on the reverse strand, counting down.
CCCAATCTTTTTGCATAAGCAAAGTGAACTAGTTACCACCAAAGTCAGTTGGGGTAAAAACAAGTCGACTGATCATGCATATCATATTACACCCAAATAAAACGTTAACACCATTTTCAAGTGTTTTGCAATTCTATTTTCCACGTCTGCATCTTTCAGCAAACTATCCAGAAGAACACTGTAATTAGTGAAGTCACAAAACTGAAACACCCAATCTTTTGTCTATGTGGTACATAAACTTTTAAACAGGTTATTTTGGTCCAGTATACACATTTCATTTACCCCGCCTAATAAACCGGTATTGTCCGGGCCTTTGGGTCTGGATTTACGCCGGTCTATTGGGGGTTGTCTGGTCCTGTGCAGTTCTAGGGGGGTGCACCCTCCCAGGCTTCGCCTCCCCTCTTTGGGGAGGAGTAAGTTTATTGCTTACTGTCTGAGGCGCCCCTACCGGGGAATGCCGACGGGGCTGCCCAGGCAATTTTTAATGGTCAGAGTGCTCACTTTCTCGGGTGCTGGCTTTTCAAACCCCACTTTTCCGACCCGATCTTGGGTCACATCTTACTTGTGGGAGTAAGATAAAACTGGCCTTGTACCTAACTCCTGGAGAGGAGTAAATAAAACACATTTCATCAGCAGTTTTTAAGGTTTGAAAGCTGTAAACTGAATGAATGCAGGAATTTTCCTTATCTAGGTAAAAAAATTTTTTTTGTAAAACAAGAACATGCACAAATGAATAAGCATAATTGGAATGATTGGAATCTTTACCATAATTAAGTTATTCTTTTACCATTATGAACTTATTCTTTTGCAATAATGAACATATTCGTTTATCAATATGAATTTACTTAGAATAATGAACTTATTCATTTACATTAAGGAACGTATTCTTTCACCATTATGAACTTATTCGTTTACCATTATAAACTTATTTTTGTACCATAATAAACCATAATGAAATTATTATTTTACCATTATGAACTTATTCTTCTACCATTATGAACATATTTTTTACCATTATGAACTTATTCTTTTACCAATATGAACTTATACATTTAGCATAATGAACTTATTCATTGACAATAAGGAACTTATTCTTTTTAACATAATGAACGTATTCTTTTACCATTATGAACTTATTATTTTATCATTATAAACTTATTATTTTGAAATAATTAACTTCTTTTGCTATTGTAAATTATTATTTCACCATTATTACTTTATTCTTTTACCGTTATGAACTTATGCATTTAGCATAAAGAACTTATTCTTTTAACTAATTTGTTTACCGTTATGAACTTATTCTTGTACTATTATGAACTTATTCGTTTATCATTATTAACTTATTATATTACCATTATAAACTCATTCTTTTACCATAAGGAACTTATTCTTTTACCATAATGAATTTATTCGTTTACGATAATACACATATTATTTTACCACAATGAACTTATTCTTTTACCATTATAAACATTTTGTATTCCACATATGCTTCTAGAGATTTATTTTTAGAATGATTGGTGGTGTTTGAAGCATAAAAACGATGTTATTCTTTTAGTAATGTTTTTTTATTCAATATTTCGAACGCCCTGCTTTATATTTTCAGGAAATAATCAGAGAAGAAATGAAATCACCCTCGTGCAGGGTATAAATGTGCGAGAAATTGGATGGTCAAATGTTTTTTTGGGACAGGAGGGGGGAACAAAAATAAGGAGGATTGGTTATGTGTCGTTGAAATATGTTTAGATGCATTCATTATTTTTTGTTTTTATAGAAAAAATTAAGTAAAATTATCATGTGTTGGTTATCTGCAGAATTATAACTTTACTTAGCTACTTCCGTTATGGTTGTGATTACTGAGTTATGTAAATAAACAGCCAATGTCAGAGTAGTTTGTGTTTAGAATATTGTGTTCAGTTGGGATAGAGTGACTTAATACATTTAAAAGTCGGCTAAGTGTGGTTAAACTGTGTCGAGAGGCTGTTGTTTTTATTATTAAAGAGATGTTAATATGATTGGTATCGCATGGCAATACACAGTTATCATGCGTCGTGCTGCGCTAATTGTAAACAAAAGACGTATTATCTAAGATCCCGATCTATGATCCGCCAAAATAAACCAGCGTTTTAATATGTATTTATATATATATATATATATATATATATATATATATATATATATAAAAGGAAATGGTAGTTTGCTTGTAAGCATTGTAAGTAAACAAGTAAATATGAAAGTGAGAATTCCGAGGCAGGAGCAATGCAATGTTGAGAACCGGAAAGTGGAATAAGAATGAACAAAAATAAATGACAAGAGACGGTAAATCTCAGATCAATTCATTTATATTTCAAAAATTTAAATATAAAGACAGTAAATTGTAAAATTGGTGGGCTTACTGTTAAATATTTAAAGGTCCGGAATGGTAGAGACTTTAATCATTTCGAGAGTAACAACCTCTCTTTTTCAAAAAGAAAACAAAAGTTGGACTGACTGTGTCAGTTTAAGAGAACCAACTAGACGCTGCTATTAACAAAAATGAGATTCACAGAAAGATAGAAAGTTTCTGCAGAAAATGCAATAGTTAAGATATGTAATAGATTACTAAGATTAATTAATTTAGTTAATCTTAAATAATAATATTTAGATTTAATTTAATTTAATTTGTTGTTGTTTTTTTATTATTATTATTTGTTTTTTAAAATTTATTAGTTACTTTTTTTCTTTTTTTATTAAATATTTAATATTTATGTTAAGTGTTGCAATTGTAAATATAGGTTCGGATCAACAGTCAGGTACAGATTAAGGGGGAGAATTAGGGATCAGCATTAAGATGGTTAAAGCGGAATAATTACGTAAAGTAAAATAATGCATGGTCAGATAGAATTAGTCTATCTTAAGCCTTCATCTATTCCGTTATACTCAAGGACCAATAGTGTGGGAACAGGGGGTTGGTTGTTAGAAGAGAAAGGAAGGGAAAAGCGTTTATATATAATTAAGAACAAAATTTAATTATTGCATAGTGAACACAACTAATTAAGTGTAAGTGCAATATATGGGAATTAAGTCTAAATGGTGTGGGTGGCTTATTCTATGAATAGGAAGTTGTAGGAGTTGTGGGGAAGAGTATCGAAAAGAAAGAAGACAAGAAAGGTGTATAAGGAAATAAACGTAGGGGAAGATGGGTGTCGGTTAAGGGGAGGCATAGAGGGAAAGGGTGCCTGAATGAAAGGGTATAAGGAGAACAAGGAAAGTGGGAGTATGGATATGCGAGATCTAGATGGGTTAGGTGGATAGATAGTTGAGATCATTGGGATCGGGTAGAGACAAAGGAGCAAGGAGTATAAAGCATGGTCTAAGGTGAGTACAGTTGGAATGATCTAGTGAGGTTAAAGAATGAAGGGGGGGGGGACAAAGCTCAGCTGTGCTATTTAAAGAGGGTCTATGTTTAAACATAAGAATGGCCTCTGATACCCTTAGATTACCGATGTTTCTAACTGAGGCAAGGATATGGACATAGATAATGTGTTGTGTGTTGCCACAGGATAAGATGTGTTTATAGAAAGAAGAAAGTGTTCCTTGATGCGTTGGAGCAGAGGCCTGACAGTGCTACCGAAATTCTGGCACTTAACACATTGTAGTCTGTAAACTGTATGAGTGCGAAGGTAGAGCCCAGAGTTGGAAATGGAGCAATTGGCTAGGGAGCAGGGTTCAGAGGTGTGGTTACTGTATTTTTAGTTAGGTGTTGTTGAAGGGTAGTGCCTGTGTGTAGTGAGGTTCTCGCTACGTATTGCTTTGCAGATCGCGGATGTAATGCTATCGCTGAAGAAAGGGAGTTCGAGGAAGCAGGTGTTGGTAAGGGGGCTGTGTCTGCGGTTTTTGGTGCTACTGAGGCTGGCTATGGTAGAGGGGGGGAAGCCGTTGGTTAAGAGTGTCTAGTGGAAGGCCTTAGTGTGTGTGTAGTTTTATCAGTAGTAGAGGAGCATTTACGTTGTATACGGGTGATCTCTGTGTGTGCATAACTTAATTTTGCTTTAAGGGGTAAGGCGGATTTAAAGTGGATGAAGAGTTTTCTGCAGGTAGGTTTTCTGTAAAAGGTAGTGTGTATTGATCCATCCTCAGAGATACTAAGATTGAAGTCTAGTAGTGAGAGTGAGCCTGAGGTGTTCGATAGTGAACTGTAGGTGGGGGTCAGTATTATTGAATGTGTTGAAAATAGTGGTGGCTTCATCACGAGATGATATGAGGATAAGAATATCGTTAATGTATCTCGTGAATAAGATGTAGGAGTGACAGGTGCTTAGAGCTTGTTGCTCAAGTCGGTCCATGTAAGAAATGGCTAGGAGGCCAGAAAGACTGGAGCCCATGGGTAAGCCAGAGACTTGGTTGTATGTGTTTTGCTGGAATGTGAAATAGGTATTGTTGACGATGATATGTAGGAGTTGGTGTATATTGGTCGAGGTAATCCCGAAACAGTCGAGGTTATTAGAAGAGATGTGGTCGGTTATAAGGTTGATAGCAGGAGGAGGAAATGTCTGGAAGGATGATGTCATGCCAATAAAAACAGATATTACACTACCTCCAAGAAGGAGAATGTAATCCATGGGAAGATGGTATCATGACCACAGAAAAAATACTACACTACCCCCTGAATTGAGCACTGAAAGATAGTACATTAGTTTGAAATAGTATAGTAAACTGAATTGAGCATTAAAAGATAGTACAATCGTGCAATTAATAGAAGTAATAATATAGTTTTGACTTCAGACAAACAGATATCAAATCTCCATTAGTAATAGAAGTATATATACATGCAGTATTAAAATTCAAATATTGAATAATCTTGTAGTAAACTTAAAAAAAGAAAGAAAAAACGCTGATATTTGTACCTTTTATTCTCTAAATAATGGGCTACAACATAGTGATACATACAATCTAAGTGCAGAATCAGAAAGAACATACAATTTTACATGAAAATTCCAAGTTTTATCAAAATTGGTCCGAAAATAAAGTAAAATTGAAGAAATGTGTGAATTTCTTCTGAATTCTTCTTCTATTCATTTAACGTCTCTTTCCCCTGGTTCAGGGGTCAGACGTTTTCTCACTCTCCAATTCTCACGTTTCAGCAAGTCTGTAAGAATTAAGGGTTTGTTATCCCCTATCTTAATTTAACACACAAAATGAATTAACAAAACAAACAAAACCTTTTTTACAACAACAAACGAAAGGGTGTTATTGGTATATTTAAGGTTACATATACCTTGTGGATATAGGTAGAAAGAAAATTAGGACAGTGTCCGAAAGAAGAATCAGTTCAAATATCTTCAGGCGAAGATAGCAAGCGCTGTGAGCGTCCAGTGGACAAGGACGCAGGAGAAAGGCTGATGCGATCCTTCCTGGCTGGTGCCAGGGTACCGTCTGATAATTCTCTGGAATATCCTAAGGGAGTTCAAGTAGTCCCTTAGATAGCTAATGATATCAATGCGCCCTGCGAGCTGATTGGCCAAACCATCTCACATAGACACTGATACGCATTACAAAGTAAATCTATAACTGCTACATCACCCCCTGCTTAGGCTGAAAACCGACAGGAAGAAAAGGAAGTGTAGCAGTGGAAAAGAACAAAAATACAAAATACAAAATTTGTTAATTCAGAATATCTTAAAAAGTTTTTTGTTTTGCAGGGAAAAGGTTTATGCCTTTTCTGCAAAAAGTATTTTTGAAAAATTGTTTTTGTTTTTGTTTCTGGGTTTTCTGCGAAAAGTATTTTTAGGAATTATGTTTTTCTTTTCTGTGAAAAGTTTTTTTTTTAAATGTTTGTATTTTTTGTGAAAAATATTTTTTTGAAAAAAGTTTATCTTCTCTGTGAAAAGTATTCATTGAAAAGAATGTGTCTTTTCTTTGAAAAGTAGTTTTTTGAAAAATGTTTATCTTTTCTTTGAAAAGTAGTTTTTTGAAAAATGTTTATCTTTTCTTTGAAAAGTAGTTTTTGAAAAATGTTTATCTTTTCTTTGAAAAGTAGTTTTTTTTAAAAAATGTAATTGTATCCTAGAGTACAAAAACTCAAAAAAGCTCATTCTAAATATATATAGTTTTTACACAGTTTTTTGGGCCAATGTACTCGCCAACCACTACATGTGGTGGTGACATAATTGCCTTTAGGGGTTTCCAATAGTACAAGCGTAGTTACAGCTGTTTGATGCACAGTAGGGGGAATATGGAGCTCAGGTGTTTCTGTGTTTAGAAAGGCTCTTTTCACCCTGTCGATGGATACAGTGTCTTTTTTGCCACCAATGTCAAGGGTGAACAGTTTGTCAGTGCATGAAAACACACGATAAGGACCAGTATAAAGAGGAGTAAGAGGGGCTTTAACAGAGTCTTTTCTAACAAAAACATGAGTCCATGACGAAATGTCTTTCGAGACCGAAGATTTAATGGTCTGTTGCCTAGGGTGCATAATAGGTGAGAGCTCATTAAAGTAAGCTCGCAGTCTGTTTATGTACAGAGCTGAATTTGTTGCCGTTTAATCTATCGGGGTCAGCATCTGACCCGGCAACAATAGAGGTAGTCCATAAACAAGTTCGGCTGGAGAGTATCCGAGGTCCTTTTTGATCGCAGCATGACAACCAAGAAGGACAATAGGTACATACTTGCTCCATCGCTGTTGGTCAGGATAAGCACGCAACATGGCTTTCAATTGACGATGGAAGCGTTCTATCATTCCGTTAGTAGCTGGATGATAGCTAGTAGTATGGATACGTTTAATCCCTAAGATCCTGGAAAATTCCTAGAATAGGTGGGATTCAAGCTGTCCATCATGGTCGGTGGTAATAGTTGTGGGAACTCCGTAATGCAATATCCAGCCCGATATAAGGGCTCGCGCTACAGATTCATCCGACATGTCTTGTAGGGGAATGGGTTCAAGCCACCGTGTAAAGCGGTTTATACAGGTCAGGAGATAAGTAAATCCCTGACTGACCGGCCATGATCCAATCAGATCAATGTGAATATGGCTGAACTGAACATCTGGAGTGCTGAATGTTTCAAGCGGTGCACGGATATGCTTGTGCACCTTTGACTTTTGGAAGGATACGCAGGAACGTGTCCAGGCAGTAATGTCGCGCCTAATATTCGGCCAGAAAAATCTAGCTGAAATCAGCTTCACTGTGGCTTTGAGTCTGGTGTGTGCCAAGTTGTGAAAGGTATCAAAGACAACCCTACGATGAGTCAGTGGAACAAAAGGGCGAGGTGAATCTGTTGAGGTGTCACAGATGACTTGTGTGTCCGAAGTTCCAGAGTGTCCAGACGTGGCTGGTCTAAAGCCATCTGTTGTATATCGATATCGGAAGGTGAAGACAGAGAATTTATAGGAAGGCGGGACAAGGCGCAGCATTCTGTTCACCAGAGATATGTCGGATATCGTTAGTAAATAGCGAAACAAAATCCAAGTGGCGAGTTTCGCGAGGAGAATATTTGTCCAGCTTAGCACGCACTGCATATGTAGGTGGACGGTATCAGTGTAGATTATGAATTGACGGCCCTCGAGTGAATACGTGCTGTAACGTTGTTCTGCTGGTTTTAGTTGTATCGAAAAGTATTCGAGAAGTTGTAATTGACCTTGGTGCTGCTGTTGCAACAATGCACCTATAGCTGTGCCCAATGCATCATCGACCAGTGAAAACTGGGCATTGGACACAGGATGTGCAAGCAAGGATGTCGTTTCTAGTTTTTCCTACACTTTAATGAAAGTTTTCAGCTGAATATCATTCAGTGAAATCTGCTCACTTTTCTTCTTCCTGTTACATAACAGGTCGGAAAGAAGAGACAGGAGATCTGCACAGTGTGAGATAAAGCGTCTGTAGTAGTTTAACAGATCGAAGTGAAGTGGGTGGTTGAAGGTCTTGTAAAGCTTTAACCTTTTCAGGCAAGGAAGATATGTCTTCAGGACTGATAATGTGGCCCAATAAAAACTAGTGACAAAGCAACAAAAACACATTTACCAGGGTTAATCCTCACCTGGTATTGCTGAAACCGTTCGAAGAGTAGGAGGAGATTCATGACATGTTCCTCAGGTGAGGCACTTGCCACAAGAATGTCGTCTATGTAATTATAGACAAAGTCGAGATCTCGCACTACTTCGTCCATGAAACGTTGGAAGGTACTAGCCGCGTTTCGTAAACCGAAAGGCATAGTTAAGAATTCGAACGCTCCAAATGGAGTTGATACCGCTGTTTTGGGTATGTCGGCCGAATTTAGTGGAATCTGATGGTAAGCCTTAACTAAGTCCAGTTTGGATAAGGTCTTACAACCGTGCAGAGATGAAGCAAAGTCCTGTATGTGTGAGATTGGATAACGATCAGGTACCGTCATGGCATTGAGTCGTCGATAGTCCGCAGTCGGATGCCAATCTCCAGAGCGCTATGCAAAGGGGAAGCCCATGGACTTGACGAGGGGCGTATAATTCTCAGTTGCAGCATATGGTTAAACTCCGCCTTTGCGCTTTTAGTTTCTCTACCGGTAAGCGACGAGGGCATGAGAACACAAGAGCTCCTGTGATCTCAATGTAGTGTTTTGTTGAGTGAGTTGGTTTGCTCACAACAAAATTTAAGTTAGCTAACTCCGGGTAGGAGTGTAGTATTGGTCATCGGTGGCGGCAATAAAGTATACCAGGCTGATAGATGGGGTATTCGATTTCTAACCCAGAATGGAAAGTTCCGTATTAACGTCTATCAGCCATCGTCGTGCATGTCCACTAAAAGATTAAAGTGGTGCAGAAAATCCGAGCCCAGAATGGGGTAGGGTAAATCGGCTACTATAAAGACCCACGTAAAGTCTATGCGCAATTTCAAGTCCAAAGAACGAGAAATTTGACCGTACGTGGGAATAGGAGAGTGATTTAGGCTTGCAATGAAATGAGCGACACTGGTGGCTTCTCGGTGAGGAGTTTCAGTGGCCGAATATTGCAGGCGGCTCCCGTGTCAACCAAGCAACGTGCATGGGAAATGGAGTCCGTAAGAAAGAGTGCACGATTGTGTAGCTTCAGTGAAGACTGTGTCGTGCTCAGGTTTCCAGATATTAGTTTCCCTGGTTCATAAATGAACAGGGGTTTTACACCGTCGTGCATGAGTGCCAAAGCGCCTGTGGTAGTAACACAGAGCTTGCTTGTTAGAGTAGCAGCGGCGGCGACGAGGGGAGCATGGGGATGGGGAGGGGGTCTGGAGTCGGCGCATGTGCAGCTGCGACTCCGACCTGCTTATTTTTCTCACCTCATTGGTGAGGCTTTCTATGGCGTTCACTATAGCCGTATCAATTAGCGGCTGTGTAGTCTCCATTATAGGAGACAGGTAGGCTTCAGTCTGTAACATAGTAGTTACCATAATTGCATCCATTTATATACATATGAACAACAGACCAAAATAAAATCTACAGTCAATAAAGTGGGAAAAACATTGTCATGGAAGCACATTTAAAAGAGAAAAAACGAAATAGAAAATATGTATGTTTTAAGAGCCAAAACGAATAAATAATAAATATATATATAGCAGACAGAGAATAGATAAGAAAAGTGAATATTTTTCTGTGTTTGTTTATGTAAGGAATGTACTCACGTTTTTTTGCAGAGGCATTTAAAATAAAACAAATTGTAAAAGTTTTTCTTTTTCTTTTTATATAATGTGAGGAAAAAAGAGTGGTTGAAGTCTACTATTGAATTCTTCTGTTCCTTTGGCGAACGAAAAATGCCGACTTCCATATACGCACGTGTCGTCTCAAAGTCTCAGTGGCGTCTTAAAGTCTGTTAGACTAAAATGGCTAAAAAATGATTTCAATTTAAAAGTTTTTCCTTTCTTTTTTCATAATGTCATATAACATAGTGTTTTCAAGTCCTTCTCTTTCAAGAACTCCTTCAGTGTAAGAGAGAAAAATACTTTATAGGAGGAAAAAGTTTTTGTTATTTCGTTTTTTTTTTTACGTGGTACGCGCTTTTCAAAAGAGAAAGAAAATAAAAAAGAGTTTCAATATATATATATATTTTCGGTGTTTAAAAGAAATGTCTTTTGTTTTTAATTTTGTTTTCTTTAGAGAAACAAAAAGTATTTCGGAAGTTTCCGAATTCAAAACTGTTTTCTTTCTTTTTTTTTTCTTGTAAACGGCAAAGTTCGATGCTGTGTTGAGTGAAATTTTTCGTCTTTTGGTAGCCGCTTTTACAAGAGTTACGAACCCTATCGCTGCTGAAATAACTTTACGAAGGCTCTTTTTTAAAAACTCAGTTTCTGTTGTTTTTCAGTCGGAAGTCACCATTGGAAGAATTGGGGATTTGTTAACACACGAAATGAATTAAAGAAATAAACGAAACCTTTTTTACAACAACAAACGAAAGGGGTTTATTCGTATATTTAAGGTTACCTATACCGTTTGGAAATAAGTGGAATAAACTTAGGACAGTGTCCGAAAGAAGAAGTTCAAATATCTTCAGGCGAAGATAGCAGGTACCGTGAGCTTCCAGTGGACAAGGAGGCAGGAGAGAGCTGATTGGCCAAACCAGCTCACATAGACACTGATATGCATTACAAAGTAAATCTACAAGTCAACTATCTCCAGATGCCACTCTGTTCGGTCTTGTCTAATCACTTGCTTTCAAGTTTTCCGTGGCCGGCCAACCTTCCTGCGATTTAAGGCATCCAAGCTTCTACAGTGGTTTATCCAGAAGGACAGACCCCCCCCCCCACACACACACAAGACCATACCAGTGCAACCGATTTGTCCTAAGGATAACGTCTATGCTGGGAAAATGTAGTGCTTTAGAATTGTTCCGTGATTTGAAGTAATTTTTGTATATAATGATGTCAACTTTGAACCCTGAATTTCAGAGTTTTAAATTCTCATAACTTTTGAATCACTAGGAATAGTTGCATAATTCAAACAGTTTTGAACTCCATATCCTGAGCTCTTTATAAATAATGTAATTAAATAACAATAATCTAAAATAAAAGAAATCAACTGGGAATGTCATATATATATATATATATATATATATATATATATATATATATATATATGATCTCAGAAAAAAACATTTCTTAACATTATCTTTGAGCATTTTTTGTTTCCATTTTGGGTGTTACAACCATCATTCTTTGATTGTTGTAACCTGAAGAAGGCATTAGTAATAGAATAACAAAGAGAATTGAACCAAGAGTGACTTACGTAAACCTCGTCATATGTATTGCCTGTGAATTTGAATTGTGCATCCAGGTGAACAGTGAAAGGATTGATGGAACTCAGTCTTTCGACTTGAATGACGTCATCTTTTTCTGCCTGTCCATACGGAGTCAAAGATCCCACATCCGGGTCGGCCCAGGTTAGAGGAAACAGCAACGCAATCCACATTAAACAACAAAAAGCCGTTGTTATATTCGGCCCTGTTTCTCCTTTTCTTATCATTTTTGATTTATTTATGATGACCTAAAAGAAAATTAGTTTTCGATAATTTTAAATAACCTGCAAATGTCAAAAAAAAAAAAAAATTATTTGTTTCTTCATAAATTTTTTACTTTTAAGCCAAAAAAATGAATGGTTTATGAATAAGCATAGGAGAAAATAATTTGCATATGTAAATTAAAAATAAATAAATTTAATAATTTAAATATAATTTTTTGTTATTTAACCGAAGAAGCTAAATAATTTTTAAATATAATCTTTCTTAGCCAAATAAAGTAAATAATTTTTGGTATTCTTATAGAGAACGCACAGTGTTTCTCTAACTTCACGTCGTCAACGTTTGGGCAGGTCTCAGAAGCACCTGAGAGTTGACGAGGCGAAAACTGCCAAACGATAAATTGAAGACGGCAGACGATAAATTCAGAAAAAGAAATTAAAGTAAAATACATATAGCAAAATAAAAAACGTAGTTGTTTATTTTTTTTATTTGTCAAAGGAACCATTGTTAATCAAATGTTTTTAAATAAAATGTTGTTTTTTTTACAATGTTTTTTTCTTTTTAACATTTTCTGGGTTAGGGTAAAGGGTTAGGGTTTAGGGTTAGGGTTAGGGTTAAGATAATAGTTAAGGGTTAGGGTTAGTCTTTCGTTAGAAGTGACTTTGCTTTTAAATTATTAGAGGGAAAATGTTCAAGTTTTGGGATTCATCTGGTTAAATCTTTTTAAAAAGATGTTTGAAACTTTAGAAAACTCAGGGCCTTACTACGTCTTATATGCCAGAAAATAAGGTATGCATATATCTTCTTCTATTATATAAAGGCCAGTTGTCTGTCTGTATGTCTGTCTGTCTGTCTGTCCAGCTACTCCTCAAAAACTACTCGGCAAACTGTCAACAAGTTGACATCTTTACGACCGGACAACACCTGGGAGCATAATATCTCAAAATTACGAAAACTAAAAATGTCCCCGGGGTCAACGGGGCCAGTTTTCGGGGGCAGGTCTGGTTTTTTGAAACTTTTTCAATGTTATTTACTGGTGATTTTGAAATCAGCCAATGTATTCATGTAACAACTTGATAAAAATGCACTGTCCGGTTGCATCAAGTCATCCCATAACTTCTGTCCGGATGTATCAATAACAGTGAAACAAGGGTTGCTCAATCACATCCGCACCTAGCAACCTAAACTTATATCTTTTAAAATAAAAATAGTTGTTTGGGGGGAGGGGGGAGGCGGGGAGGGGGGGGGGAGAATGTTTGGGACGCGGGGGGGGGGGATTATTAAAATCTTCATCCTGCGAGGGTGCTTATACAATATAGGACCCGGAGGCTTCTGAAGTATATGGACCTGGGCGGGGAGGGGGGTCTTCTGCAGTATAGGCACCAGGTGGGGGGGGGGGGCGCTTCTACAGTATAGGACTCAAAGGCTTCTGCAGTATAGGAGCCAGGGGTGCTTCTACAATATAAGACCCGGATGCTTCTGCAGAATAGGGACCATGGGTGCTTATGCAGTATAGGGACCAGGGCTGCTTCTACAGTATAGGGACCAGGGGTGCGTCTACAGTATAGGACCCAGAGGCTTCTGCAATACAGGGACGGGGGGGGGGTGCTTCTACAGTATAGGACCCAGCACCGGGGGTGCTTCTACAGTATAGGACCTAGGGGGGCTTCGTCAATTTAGGACCCAGAGGTTTCGGCGTTGTCCGAAAGAAAAGTGCTAAATGTCCTAGATAGAGCTACTGTAGTGTTTCTCTTCGGACTATTGTGCAGATGAAAAGGAGAGGGGGATCGGTAAGAGTGATTTTAGTAGTGCTCTGGAGGCCGTCTTGATTTTCTAAATACTCGGCGTTGTCCGGGAGAAAAGTGCTCAATATCCTATATTACTTGCGGAGAGGAGGAGGGAGAGCCCCGGGCAACGCCGGGTACCCCTGCTAGTCTTTCATAAATCCCCAATAAATTAGGCCAAAATCTGACCGGGAATTATTGTATTCATTTCTGTTCTATATAGTGAAATTTTAGATGCTGTTTCTTTCAATTGTTAATCTCATGAGATTTGACATAGACTGATGGCAAAATTACTAGTCACTAGGACAACACTTAGCTTGCTGTTTATCATGAGATGTTTGCTTCCCACTCGTGGCTTGATCTCTCTAGTAAGGGAATAAACAGCTTTCACTTAGCATAAGGCCATAGCACTTCATAAAAGAATAAATAATAAGATAATGTGAATGTAAACGTATAGAAGCATTATAATTTCCCTTACTTCATAGAAGTAAGAGGTTAGAGTTTGAATATCAGCATGAAGCATTTGCTTATCTAGCCACACAGAAGAGCTGTGGTGCACGAAATATATATATAATCATCCACAAACAGCTGTATCGTCGTTTGACGGCTCATCAGTGTGAGTGAGTGCATCAACCTTGATATTCGAAACCCGGACACCAGGCCACTATTAACCGTGACCTCTGGTGTCTTACAATCTCAGCTAAGAAACCTGCTACTGGGAGTGGAAGAAATTATATCGTTTTTAAATGAATTTATTTATTTGTATTTTTTAAGTGGAAACCATCATTTCCTCTACTAGAGTACTCCATAAACAGGGAAGCATATATATATATATATATATATATATATATATATATATATATATATATATATATATATATATATATAATTTATAAATAAATATTAATTATTTATTACCTACAGACATCGATGTTTCATGCTAACGCAATCTTCAGTGCAGGAAGTTAATTCTCAACGGTCGGCAGGCGCGAACTCCGATCACAAATCGCCACTGATTTGCAGTCAAGAGCGTTAACCCCTCGGCCATAGCGAATTAGCTAATAATTAAAGAGGAATTTAACTTTGTAAATAGCGAGTCGGCAGCTAATTTTACACGAGCAGTTAAAGTGATCAACAAACTGTGTTTGGATCTTGCATGAAGCTATTTGTACTGCTTGTTATTAAACTCACTCAGAGTGCCCGGCCTTATATCTACGTAGCATCTTTTCTTGCAGGCAAGTATTGTTGAATATAAGAGACAAATAAGAGACAACTCATGTCTAGATATCCTTTGGTAGATCCTTTCAATAGTCCATCCGAATTAGGATCTTAGTTTCGGAGGGGAATTGGCTGATGAATTTGCCATAATTTGCATTTGTGTCCCAAGTACAATATATATATATATATATATATATATATATATATATATATATATATATATATATATATACTAGAAGAATATCCGTTCCAGAAGAGGTAAAATTAATTTCCTGGACATAACAGTCTTTATGTCCCTCTTACGAAGATTAAAATCAAGATATAATGCTATTAAACCTTATGTCTAGCATTCTTATTCTAATGTTGATCAAAATCCATTACATGATTTTGATGTTAGAAAATGTCTCAATTTTTAGGCTTAAGCTTAAGTGTCATTAAGAAAAATTTGAAATTCAGGAAATCTTGCTTAATTGGTGTCTAATGACTATGGATCAAATTTAATGCAAATCTGAAATATTTGAATTTTCAAATAGAAGGTTAAACCCATATTATGCCCCCTAAAAACCTTTAAATTAGTCCAAAGAAACTTAAATTTAGGGAATATTTATTATTTGATGTCTAATACCTATTGTCAACATTTCACAAAAATCGGAAATATCTTAATTTTCTATGAAGGGTTTCCACACCTTGTTTGCCCTTTTGTATAAAACTAAATTAAACTAAATATAGATCACATTACCCGCCCTTACTCCTAGCAGCTGTATTCCAAAATGCATATTGATCGGTTAATTTGTTTAGAAGTGAATCGTATACATAAAAATATATAAACATATATGTATACCTAACTTTATATAAATACTAGAAGAATACCCGTCCCTGTGAGAAAGGGGTTGTAGAGAAGAGAAGCGATCCCCCTCCACCACTAGATTAAGTTTGATTCTTACTATTCCGGTTGCTGTTTTACATTAATATCGTGGGGTCTGCAGTCGCGCCGGTCGATCATAAATAGCAAATAATTCAATAGTCCAAGATTGGGATTAAGAGATTTTGGTGTTACCTGAGACAATGTCAGAACACGGATTCACTAGTTAAAGATAAACTTGAGCCGAGGGAGTCTACAAAAAAGTTTCAAATGTCTAAAACATAAATTTATTATTGCAATTGTTTTATTGAGGTGGTCAGTCAGTGTCTAACTTATTGCAAGTAGATATTGTGGTAAGTGTGGACATTAATAAAATCAATGGGTGATGAATAAAAAAGTTATACAGACTTTGGCCTTCTGCCTATAGCGTATCATGATTTGTTTAAAAGAAATAAATAAAGTGCTCAATCGTAAGTTTTACAAGAGCTAATATAAATTATTTTATTTAAAAACTGTACGTTACAGTTTCTGTTAAAAAAACGGGGTTTTATTATTACGGACAGGCGGTTTCTAGGTTAGATGGATGGATTCTAATCCAGAAATCGTTTGTCCAGATTCTAACCCAGAAATCGGCTGTCCGTAACCAGTTCATCTAACAGAAACTGTAATGTATAGTTTTTAAGCAAAATAATTTATATATATATATATATATATATATATATATATATATATATATATATATATATATATATATATATATATATATATATATATATATAGTACATGTATGTTATTAGTTTCTGTAGATGTAAATCCGTTGAAACTCCAGTGTTTATAAAAAGTGCCCAATAACAAGTAGAGCTGTTTTTTTAGTATAAATTTTATTTATACAAACATTATTGGTTACATATGTGCATACATGTTTCGGTTGTACTCTTCACAGAGAGTCAACCTCTTCTTTGGTCTGAAGAGGTGAACTCTCTGTGAAGAGTACAACCGAAACATGTATGCACATATGTAACCAATAATGTTTGTATAAATAAAAATTTATGCTATATATATATATATATATATATATATATATATATATATATATATATATATATATATATATATATATATAAACATTTTGCTACATTCCAAAGACCAAAATTTTATTCATCTTATCAATCATTTTTTGAAACAGAAAACTTTGGTACAATTACAGATCTGTTTCGTTCAACAGAAGAACAACCAATATTTGTATATCAATCGCGGATCTTTCTTCCATGGACTCATCGAAAACACAAAAAGTTCTCAATCAGAAAAAAATACATAGCGATGCAACAAACAAGAATCCCCAAAAAAAGCAAACAACTCACATTCATCTCCATCGAAAGAGATTCAGTCCTCAGTCAGTAAAGGAGACAGCGTTAAAGATTGAGACAATTTGAATTTTTGTCCCAATCTAGAGTGCCCCCTTTTTGGAGAAGCTGGATTTTCTCCAAATTAAAAACCGACCTTGTGTCAAACTCTGACCTCGTGGGGAGGTAAGTAGATAGGAACTTCTTTGCATTTAATTTATTCTATACAACAGAACATGAAAGTAAAAAAATTGAACGAGGAAGGCATTGTGAAATGTTCAAGTTGTAAAATATTCTGGAAATATTTAAAACAACATCGAACACAATTTTAATTTATTCCAAATGAAAAACAATAAAACTATTAAGCATGAACTTGGTTTAGTTAGCAAATAAAAATAATTATGGCTTCAGATGTGATTGCTTTTTCTGTGGTGCGAGGGGTGGGTGGTAATTTTATAGATTCACTTCCGTCTCCAATGTATTTTTTAGGGTTAGTGTTATCGTTATGGTAAAAAATACATGTTCATTTTTGTGGGTATTTTTATAGAATCACTCTCGTCTCTAATGTTTATTTTTTAGGGTTAGGGTTAGTGTTATGGTAAAAAATACATGTTCATTTTGTAGGTATTTTTATAGAATCACTTATGGCTCCAAACCGGTTTTTTTCCCTACATATTTTGGCCTGTTATGGTTAGGGGTTCAATGCCAAAATCGTTCTCAGGGCACTCAACAAAAAACACCCATAAAACCACCCGATAGGAGACGGGAGTGATTCTATAAAATTCGTTTTTTTTATTAAAAAATATAAATAAAAAAATAAATTGCAATGTTTGAATAATAAAAGAAGTTACCTTCTTAGTGAATCCATTGATGATGAAACAGCGTTTTATACAAAGGCTGTCTTCATTCGATGAGTAAAACTTTCCACAATGAACAGTAAGTGGTGAGATAATGATCAGAGTTTGGGTATTTATAAGAGAATGTGGGTGAGGAAAGAGAGGCTCTGGGTGGGGGACTGGGAAAAGAATCAGAAGAGAAGGAGGGGCGGTGGGGTATTGTGTAAGGAAAGACAGAGGAGAAGTGTGGGGGGGGGGCGATTAGTTATAAAAATGTAGTAAGTTAATGTTCACCAATTTGGGGAAGTTAAATTCATTTTAGCCGTTCTGAGAATTATCATAGGAAAATTCTTTTTAGAATTTGGAAGAAAAAATGAATGGTAGACATTTTAATGAAGTTGCCCATTCATTTATGCATGATTGTGGTGTATATCTCTATATTAAACTTGTAAGCACATTGTGTGTATTCCACAACAGACGCCAGTTACTTGCCTATCCCTCACGAGGGCAAAGTTAGGCACAAGGTTAGTTTTTAAGGTGTGGTAAAATCCATCTCCCCCAAAAGGGGAACTCTGTATTGGGGCACAAAAAAATACTTCAGTCTGGGTGGAATTTTTCCTCTAACAGCAGGCAGAACAAGTATTACACTTTGAAAAAATTATTGTCAAAAAAATGAAACAATTTTTACAAGTTAGACACAAGGCCACCAACCGTATGCAGACGGTCATCCTCTGTCTATCCTACTCTTAACTAGATACATTTTTACCCACACGTACAAGCACTGTTCCTTAGATTCTTTCATCATTGGTTCATCACTTTCACTTCAGCAGTCACCAAAATACCACATTTACTTTATGGACTACTCTACTCAAAATATCTCCAATGGTTTAAAATTAAAATTTACTTTATTTACAAAAGATATTTACAATTTCATGAAAAATAATGAAGAATGATACAAAAAAAAAGAAAGAAAAAAATAAAACAAATAAAATCAAGGGATGATTAGTAAGACTCTCCCAACCTTTTCTAAGAGTAGATCACCTACTGTTTTTCGTTTTTTAAGTAAAAACAAACAGGTCGATCTCTAAATAGGAGTGAGACTTAAGTGGTAGGAAATAAAATATGGTTGGAGTTTGGAAGTGGATGGTGTCCTTCCAAGATAAAAACAACTTGCTCCTAGCCCGATAGCCGGATAATATTCCAAAACAATCCTTTAATAAAATCTATTACAGAGAAAGTGATACTAGAAATAGTCTTTAAAAACACCTGGAAAAACATGCCATGGAAATTTTAATTAAATTGTCTTTTTAATAAAAAATGAATATTTTTGTGATTTCATTTTATTTGGGTTTTTTCCAACAATTTCCATGATTTGGACCCCCCCCCCCCAACATATACTGAGTGTTTGGAAAATTGAAGGCAATTACGTCAGGATTATGTGTAAATAATAAAATCAGTAACATAGTACATAAGGCCAGAAATACTTGGTTTCAAAGTTATAAACCATTAAAACAAATACTGATGAACTTTCTTTATTGTAAACATCTAACACATACAATGTGTGTGATAGTGCACTGTTATTTCTACATATAAAATAGATAAACACCATCTCTATGACAGGATAACAGGTAAAATGAGTCTGGGCCTGGTGTTGTCGCAAACACCAATAAAACCATAAAAAAATGACACCAAACAAATATAAAAGCCGTGGAGCTCAGAAGAAAGATCTGAGCATCATGATCGACAACATGAGGGACTTGATCAGCATCCTGCAAATCTTGGCCCTTCTTATTTTGGGTAACAGAATACAACCGACTAAATACAGATAAATAAATATGATCAGCACAAACCAAAGACCATGCAGAGGAAGAAATTGACCACAAAGGAAATTACACTCGTAATGGAGAGCTATTACAAAAGCAACCCCCATTTCTTTAGACATATATAGCATAATAACAGAAGAGTATTCTTTGTCTGTGTTTCTGCTCCCTGAAACAGCCTGCCAGAGGTGGTCGTGATGATGCCTATATCCTGGTTTAAAGTCACCTTGGACAAACATTCAAACAGTACATAGATGCAATATCTTCGAACTGTCTTTTTACATGGCTTGCTGCACTTTGCTATTTTTTGCCAATAAAATTGATAGATCGATTGATAATCCTGAAGTTATGTCATCGATTCTCCAAACATCCTATGTAAAACAAATTTAAATCAAATTCATTTGGTTATCAAATAACTTTTTGGTTAATATTAACTTTAAGGGAATCCTAAACAAATCCTGTTCGGTACTAGTTCAAAACACTTTATTATCTCATAAAATCATTAAATTCAATTTCTTTGACAAAAAATGTGTTTAATAAAAAAAATATTACCATGGTTGTTTTGTATGCTAGTTGTAGGCGATTCAGCATGGCTTCTTTTCGTTGACACTTGTTTTTACACTATTTTCCAAATATTTTAAATATGGCTGTGCTGAGTGATGCATTATCGTCATTTTAATTTCATTTAGAGTTCTTTCACTCTAAATAAAATGAAAATGACCATAATGCATCACTCAGCGCAGCCATATTTAAAATATTTGTTGAAAATAGTGTAAAAACAAGTGTGTTTAACACTTTTCCTGTTAAAATAGAAAGTATAGGAAAATGATTTCTCTGATTGAAAATTGCGTTGAATATATTATCCTTCATTAAATAATATAATCTGTAAGACAAACGGAAGAGAAAAACAAAACTAAATGGCAAATATTATTTTATCTTGAAGAAAGATTGCTTTTTGAGTAAGATTGTGTGGAGATGCGATGCGAACGAATGTAAAATGTTACTAGCTTGTATAAGCTATTCTCTTTCTTTCTCCATTCGTTTAGCTCACTCTTTCCTTTTCGCCGTCCTCGAAATGAAGAAAAACATGATTTCACATAAATGTGCAAATTCTACATTTTCAATGAAAATGATTCCTGCTCGTTTGAACCGATAAACTGAACGAGACTGTGTAAAATACCAATTTCTTACGAAAACAGCAACTTGACAACCAAAAATTCAAAAGAGAGAAAGAGTCCAACAACAGCAGAAACGAGATAGAACGCTGCACAACATTACGGCCCCGCCCCTCGTCGAGGCCAGGGGAGGCAAGCAAACGACTACTTCATTTACCAGCACACATATTCACACACTAACAAATGGCAGCATATTCACACATTGAAAAAAGGCCACATATGCACAATGTATCCTGAACACACACACACATATTCACACACTGACAAAGGCCACATACACTGACAAAAAACAAACATATAGACATACACACTTCTAACACTCGTGTCTTCTTCCACCGTGCAAACATTCTACGAACAAGAACTTTAACTTTTCTAAACGAACAATTTAGTCACTCAAAATATCTTCCACTGTAAATTTGTATATATATAAATCTGTTTTATTCGTTTACCATGTTTGCCTCTCTTTCATTCACAACACCATTTTAGGGAATTTAGCACTTGCTAAATGGTGACCAATTTATTTATAACAATTATTTTTATCCATTTTTCTCATATGCCACTTATAACATTTTAATTGTCAGCGTGGGTCTTAGTACATTTCCAAAGACACGGTTGCATCTATATCTTATCAAAGCCATGATCCATACTATAAATTGGGCTCCACCGCCCCACAGGATCTATGTTGACTTTTTATTATTAAAGGGAGGATTATTATGCTGGACCCTTTGCAGTAAAAAAAGAAAGTCTACCATGTAATAACGTGAATTACCACAGACAGATGATATGTTGTATGACAATTTTATTATATAGATGACCCTTTTCTTTTTACTACCGAGTTACAACTTATCAAGGCTAAAGGCCACTCGAAGATAAGAGTTATTGAGATGGATGGATTGTCAATTGAATGATAAAGAATATTATGAGAGGATTGAAAATAATGGATGAAAAAAAAATTTTGATTACTTATGAGGACGTTTTTTTTTTCATGGAAATCGTTCCAGACAAAGCATGAAACCAATTGATGTAAAGAGCTAAAAAAAATACCATTTCAAGGTAAAAAAAATAGTCAACGATAAATGTTATATGGATAGATTCCGACCCAGAAAACAGCAATTCTTTCTCCTTTGTTAGAAACATCGCTCATGGAATGTGAGGACTAAAAAACAAAATAAGGGAAGCGAAAGTTACGCGGCTGCTGAAAGTATATGACAAGTATCTGTTGCCATTGGTTTGAAGACGACCCTGTTATAGTCTGCAGGGAAGCAGTCTGATGGTAGCATGTTCCACAGATGAGAAGTTCTTTTATGATAATACTCTGAAAAAGAAAACAATATCTTTTTAATTTAAGTTTTGTTTCACTCATTGCCCACACCCCTCGTTTTTGCATTTTTGGGAAGATAATTCGATGAAAGACTATATGTCACTAAAATGTCGGTTCTGCAATAAAATCGATAGGACGTCTTACGAAATGTTAAAATTTAAATCTCCAAAATACTTTCGAGTTTGTTTTATTTTTCTTTAACGACGAAATAGACATGGTATGAATTTTTTTTAAATTAACAGCTGTTGCATGCCGGTTATTTTTTCTTTTTCTTAAAATCAAATTTTTGTGAAGTTTAATTGAATTACTTACGGTATCGTTTGATCATTAGATTAATTGAATAAGATTGTCTTAACTAATAACATACTTTTAAAAAAGGTTAATCTAAAAGTTATGTTTGAACATGAATTTCCGCAGAAAGACCTCGTCTGAGAATCTTGTTATTTAGAAGGGAGAACATTATGCTGGATCCTCTTTGGTGTACCATTAAAACAAATGTATCGTATTTGATACAGGGACAGGAATGGGGGTTGATAGCTAATTTGATTTGATGTCAACAAAACTGGACTGACGAAACCTTTGGAAACAGCTGTAGATAAAAGTAAAAGAGAGAGAAAGCGAGAGAAGGAAAGAGTGTGTGTGCATGTGTGTGTGTGCATGTGTGTGTGTGTGTTGATAACAAAAAAAAAACATTAAAAGAAAAAAGGAAAAAAGAAAAAGAAACCATGAATTATTTATAGGCTGATCATGTGCTTTAAATGGGTCATTAAACTGTGGGGAAAATCCAGCTCCCCCCCCCCCAAAAAAAAAGTACTCTGGATCAGGATGAAAATAAAAATTAGCTCAGCCAGAAAGGATTTCTCCTTCACTGATCAAGGACAGAATATCTGAAGTGCAGTATCAGAACAGATACTACACTTTGCTCCTAGTCAAAAGGCGAAGGAAGTGAGTCAACACTATCTTTAAGAGATAGGTTAGATTGGAAGTCAATTTCTAAAAGCCGTCCAACATATGTCAGCATGTAAAACGGACGTTAACCCGATGATGATGATGATGATGATGATGATGATGATGATGATGATGATGATGATGATACATGCCAAAACGTGTGTCCACCTTGACTCCAAACGAATTCTATGTCCTTCTCCTTGGTCACATGGTCCTTGACCTTCGCTTCTTGTCTTCCCCACACATATTCCCGTGTATGCCAAATTTGAATTTGAGAACAGATGATGTCATGTCCGCCTGTTTCATCAGCTTTCGTTTCTTACGATTCAGCAGTGTCAATCCCTTGACCCCTTTTGTGACCCTTGTCTGAAACGTTTCCTGTTTTCCAACATGACTGCCATATATATATATATATATATATATATATATATATATATATATATATATATATATATATATATATCTTAGCAATAGCTAATATATATCTACTAGTAAACCTACCCATGTCAATATTTAGCAATAGACTGAACTTCAAAAACAGGTTCAATTACCATCATCCTTCTGAGGACTCCACCGATTCCTCATAGACTATGCAATAAAAATACCTGAAACCATGAACGTCTTCTTTTTCTTGTGCGTTAATCCTGAGCTACAGTGGGGTCCAGAACCTGAAACGATGAGCAATAAAGACACTTCTATTGATTGTTAATCGTTCCAGGTTCTGGACCACTGATCAAAAGTGTACTGATCAGCGACCCTGGCAGTGACAGGAGTATTCTCACTCAACTTGTAACATAACTTACCTTTGAGAATCAAATTCCAATTATTATAATAGAAAAGCCATCAATAAACCATAGGGACAAACCTTTGTTACGGGGTTGAAGGGATTCTTAATGGTTACTATCCAAGGACATACCTATAACAGGCTGAGAGGTCTAACATTTGGGAGGCTCTAATTGAGGCAAGATTTCTAGTCAGTTAGTAGATATTTTTTTGCTGCTGACACTTCACTCTCATTACCCCGAGAAAATTCTGAAAAGGAATTCTAACCCATCAAATTTATTTCAACTGAAACAATTTTTCTTCAAGAAATTATCCAGTTTTTCAACAACACATTTTTTTCTAAATAAAAAAAAGAAACATATGGTATTTCTTGAATAAATGAGGATGTCAATATGAAAATAAAACCTAAAAAGGATTAGAACATGAAACTTTTACAAAATATATAAAACTAACTAACAAATTTGGCTAAAGAAACCAAATCAGTATGAACTACTATTTTAATTTTTGTAATTAATAATGGAGGAGAAAGTAGTTTTCAATAAAATTCAATTTTTATTATTTACAGTATACTCCCAAACTTATAAGGCAAATGTAATTTATGATATAATACAGAATTGCAGCTGAAATAAATTTAATGGGTTAGAATCCCATTAATTGCAGCTGAAATAAATTTAATGGGTTAGAATCCCATTTCACATTGACATTTTCTCTAAGTAATGAGAGTGCGGCAGCTAAAAAGATATTTGCTGGGTTGAAATCTTGCCTCCAGTAGAGCCTCCCAAATATTAGAACTCTCAGTCTGTTATAGGTATGACCTTGTTATTATCCCATTTATTATTTGTGTGAATCAAAAAGGAATCTTATTCCTGATGCTGAAATAAAATGATTTTATTTTATTTACAAAATAGATATGTAGGAGAGAAAAAAAGGAAAGAAAGAGGGAAACATATGTTACGTTGCAAATAATTAGTATTGCGAGATATATCTTGAGATGTGAATATTTTATACAAGTAATAGTTCCTGAATTCTTTGTATATTCTGTGAAGGTATATTAGGTGAGAAGAAAGTGTCTTTGGGTTACCTGTGTTGGATAATGGCCCTATGGGAATGGACGTATCTGTTGGGAATCGTTGGTTTGACTTGCGCGAATTAACGCGGGTGCAGTCGAGTGCAGATTAGGGCGTGTTCTCACAGTCGGAGCTAACAGACGTGACAAGGTTACCGCGTGACGAGACCCCAGATCAAGGGTCAGTCTGCACCTGCGAGAGGCTCTGTGACGGCGCGGACCTTGCGTGGGAAACAGAGGATCCGTGACGTCACTCGTTCTCGTGAGAAGCGAGTTTTAGTCAGTCTGATTCGGAAGGCGAACCGAGCAGGACGTGCGATTCACGATGTAAAAATAAGGGATATTTCCCTTAAGGGAAGACAAGCGCGAGAAATCCTTTCCCCCCTCTCTATGAATGGTTAAGAAAACATTGTTAACTAACTACGATAAAGTAGTGATTTGCTCTCTCCCTCTCTCTCGACGTAGTGAATGACTCCCAGTTGAAATAACAACGCTTGTAATAAAATGAATTAAATTTAAAAGAGGTGTTTGTCTTTGGAGTGCGTCATGAGGCTTTTGTTGCAGACACGGACGGCATGGTTCACGGCAGGAAGGAAAGAACAAAGAATTCATCCAGCAGACGACACGACCACCCTCTACACGACGAGAGAGAAAAGCAAGGTATGCAACACCTGTTTTTCTTGTTGCTGCTTCTGCCTGCCAAATTCCTCACGCATGTTAAATGCTTGTTATAGCAGTCAGAGAAATGTTGAACCATGTTTTGCTTCTACCGACATCAGGACAAAACGAGGAAGAATATTCAAAAATACATGAGCTTTTCAACCAAGTTGATTTTGTTAGGCGGCCTGTAATTGGTTCTTTCGCGACAAACCAGTAGAGTCCGTTCAAAGGGAAGTGACTGAATGTTTTGTAATAATTTTTATAGCATAGATGTACAACATAAATACAACAAACAAGAAAAGTTGTATTGAAATAAATAAATTTGTTACATGAATATTGGTTTAGTTTGAATAATCCCGGGCAAAGCCACTTTAAGACAGCTAAAAGTTGTATTGAAATAAATAAATGTGTATTTTGAGGTGTTGCATTGATATTATTTTTATTTGTATATGTTTTTAAATGTTTTACTTGTAATATGTGTGTGTTTGTTTTCTTCTCAGAAGTTTGTAGCAGTTATATGATTACAATCTATTTTCTATTATTTGTTGTAACATTCCGGAAATGTTATTGACGTTTGACATTTTCCCCTTTTATATTAATTTTTTAATTATTTAGAATTAATTTAGAATAACGATATTCACCTTTAGTTTCTTTGGCTTTTTAAATAATTCTTCATTACATAAAAAAAACTCTATTTTCTTTCGCGCAAGTTTGTCTCTACCTGCGGAGTGATTAGTACATTATCCAATCAGAACACTTTGCATGGGAGGCACTTCTGCTGAACTGTTGTAGACTGTTTTCCCGCTTTTTCTCTAGTCGGATTTTTAGATGTCAAGCTGAAGAGACAGTGTTGTTCCTGTCTTGTCTCAAACAAAGATTTGATGTGCACGGGACAAGTAGACTCCAGACCTAACCAATGATACTGATGTACGCGTGCATGCCGACTCAACATGCTTTTGCCTTTTCTGACAAGATAACTCTTTCCTGGTCTCTGGCTGTTTGTTGATGAAACTTTTTATGAATAAAATTGATTTAAAACTCAACACCTCTTTTTTATTACAGTTGGTTCTCCTGCCAACGGCGACATACTCCTCTCACAAGTTCAGTGTTGAGAAAAGCGTTTAGAATTTGTCAATCTATGAATCAATTGAGTACCACTGCTAAATCTGGGGAGGTGCTGCTTAGAGCATTCTTACTTGCCTTGACAGAGTAACAAATCGACTTTGCAATCTAGTGGGGAATGATCTCTTCTTTACCCCACAGCCCCTTTCTCACAGAAGAAACGTTGTTATTTCTTTACTCTATCGTTATTTCCATGTAGAATGTTCGACTGAGCTCCATTTTCTAGTTCCTCGTCTTCTTACCACAATTGAAAAGAGCTGTCCTTTCTTCCCCCATGTTCCTGCGTCAGGCGGAATTTCCATGAAAAGATGAACAGAGTTGATTTCCAAGAACTTCCCATCTGTAGAACACAATACCATTTGACTGCTTCTCTGCAGACTACAACATGCCAGTCTTCAAATCCAATGTCAACAAATACTTGTCATAAATCGTCCCCATAAGTAGTCAAACTTTGTTCATTCCATTAATCATTTGCAATCTTCTCATAATATTCTTCATCATTAAACCGACAATCCATCCGAGTGGCTTATGGCCTTAATAAACTAAATATAGTACCAATTTAAATTCAGTTCCAAGTGATAGTCATCTGAAGGTTGAAGGTTCAATCCTCGGTGCGGGCGATACAAAGAATTGTGAATTACTGAAGACTTCTCCCAGTCATGGCTGACGGAACAAGAGCATGCTACCCCCATGGATTAAATAAAGCATTCCATTTGAAATTCCGTCCAGATTCCCGAGTTCGACATAAATATTCCCGAGTTCGAAGAGATACACCTGAAAAAGGCTGAAAGTTACAGTGGCCGAAACGTTGTGATGATAACACTCAAGATGAGATATGTAGTCCGAATAACCAAAATTATACATACTGTTAAGTGCTCGCAATTTATTACTGAAATATAATTTTTACAAGAAATGAATATAAGAAAGTGTATAGCATGGGGTTTTATTCAAAATTCAATATGGGTGCCAGCAATCGCCACCAGCTTCTAAAGCTGCTTGGAAACCGTATCAACTGATTTCACAAGGAACTTGTTTTCTTTTTTCTTTTTTACTAATGAGTCAACACTTATCAACGATAAAAACCCACCTTAAGATTAGGGTCAACAAGATGGATAGATTGATAGATGAATGATGATAAATACTATGAAAGTATTGAAAACAGCGGCCGACCCAGAAAACAGCATTTTCCCCATTGTCAAGAACATCGCTCATGGAATGTGAGGACTAAAGAAAAAAAATAACGCATAATTCATAACTCTTGCTCTCCCCATTCATTTCTCGTAAGAATTATATTTCAGTAATAACTTACAAGTATAACTTACAAGAATAATTTACAAATATGACTTATAAGTATAGGGCGTTACTTTCCAATCAACCTGTAGTAATGAGTTACCACTCACCAAGGCCAAAGGTCACTCGAAGATAAGTGTTAATGAGATTGTTATTTGAATGATGAACAATACTATGAGAGGATTGGAAGCGATGGGTGGAATGGGAAGAATTTAATTACTTAAGAGTAATTGGCTCAACAATGTTGTAGTCAGCTAGGAAGTAACCCCACTGTATTGTGTTCCACAGATGGGAAGTTCTTGAAAGAAACTCTGTTCATGGAAGTTCCTCTATGTATCTTTCATATGTTTATAAATATCAGATTCAAGTTTATATTCGTATTTAACAGTCTCCACGGGAACTTAATAAATTAGAAAACATAAATTGTTTTTAATTTCACACACACTATGGAATTTCCATATTTGTATTAAGTACCCCCTTACCCCCTTTGATTGCTGATTTAAAAAAAGTTAGATTTAATCATCCACTTAAGTGCTGATCACACCTCATTAATAAAGAATAGTTGAAACATATATATATATATATATATATATATATATATATATATATTCCATATCACAACAGCTGTGATATACAAGGCTAGCCAGAAGTTTGGCCTAAGGTAACTAGTTAATTACATATGGAAATAAAAAATAACCAAGCAACTTTTATTGAGAGAGAGGGGGAAAGGGGGCAAAGAAAGGGGAGAGACAGAGTCGGTGTGAGAGGGAGGTTCAAAAAGTAACAAGACTCAGAATTTATTAACCAAAGGCAATAAAGAGAGAAAGGGAGAGGGGAGGGGAGAGGATGCAGATAAAAAAGAACAGAGAGAGAGAGAGAGAGAGAGAGAAGTGGGAGAGAGAGCGAGAAGTTTTTAAACAGAAAGAACTCATCCCAAGGAATGAATGAAATGTTCAGTGTTTTCTTTTTCAAAATATGATGTGTGCTCAACAAATATCGAGGCTCATGATGTATGGACAAAAGTTAATGAATTAGACAGTTGACGCTATTGCAGTTCAGTAAGTTTTTGTTGCTGGTGAATTTTTTTTTGTATAATCTACTGTTAATAATAATATCCTTTTGAAATAATAAAGGTCTGTAAGAGTCAATACCATTAAGAAAAAAAAAACTCTTTATTCTTCCGTAAAAATAATTGCCATTGTCAGCTATATATTCTTTAAATAAATGAATAAAACAAATATGTCTCTTATTTATTTAATTATTTAAAATTTGTTGCGGGGGGGGGGGGGGTTCGATCACTGGAGCGATCGGTCTTACAACTAAGAAAGTGGACACAGGTAATTTTTTTACTTACTAAAGTTATATCAATTAGCCTTCAGATGTCTATTTAGGTCATTTGGATCTGAAACTCTTTTAAGTTCAACAGTTTAGAGCTAGTTTCATAGACTCAGCCAGACATTCAAGCAACTATTAAATTGTTATACTTCCGTGTTATTGTGGAAGATATTTAGTACTTATTACGACACGAAGGGAGCTATTAAATATTTATTTATTTTATTTTATTTTTAATAAAATGATGTTTAAATACCTCATTTTAAAGTATTATTAGGATTCAAAAGTACTTTTAAGGACATTTATACTTAAAGTAATTGTGATTATGCTTTATATTTAACTTGTATGTTCAAGTGAATACCGACAAGCACCAATGTCAATACCTAGCTCTACTCACGTATTGTTGAAATAAATGCTGAAAATCGATGCATTAAATATTAAATATTATATCTCCTTATAACATTTTATGTGGATACATGAAATAATAATCTCTCTCTCTCTCTCTCTCTCTCTCTCTCTCTCTATATATATATATATATATATATATATATATATATAGATATATATATATATATATAATATCAAATGAAGCTTTTAGTCATTTATACACGAAGAAAGACGCCAAATGCCAAACTTCTATGCCCAACTGCTAGCCTTCCCGAGATGTTTGGAACAAATAGAAGTGGTATAGGGCGATCTCAAAATCAGTTTCCTCGGGGTAGGAAGAGCTTTTTAGACTTGATTGTTAGTCTGCCTATGAGAGGGCTAACTCTGATTTTCAAAATGTCAAAACCATGTGATTGCAGCATGGTAGATGGTCGAATAAAGCGGATGAATCATCAAAGATCAACGGTTTGCTATACCTAATGCTGGGCAGAAGAACTTCCTAAAGTCAACGGCCAGGATCAACGGTTCAATAAACATCTGCATCTTGCTGGTAGGCGTCACAACCACTGGCATGTATTTACTTTCTAGAGTACTTTCTGCCTCTGTCCAAATATTTAGCGGCAAAAGTACTTCAAGGGTAGGCAGGGCTCTACAGCTGTTTAGCAACCTTCCTATAGATGGTGTCTAGACAAAACCCACCCTCTTCCACTTTGTTCTAGCTAGCAGGGAAGAGTAGGCTGTTAAAACTAACATGAAATGATGTTCAATAAAAGTTTTACCGACCAGAGGGGGCCACCTCCGGACCTTCCCATGTGACCAGGAGGACACATCAGCAGCCGCGGACTATTGTAACAGCAATGAAAAGAGGGTCATGTCAGCAGCTTCGGACTGGCATGAAACGTGCGATCAGAGGAAAATACAACTCACAATGCCTTCATATTTGCACCTATAACCCAAGAACTATAAAGATCTTAATGCTGGAAGTCATGCTACATGAAATCTGTGATATTAAATAGGATATCATTGGTCTGTCAGAAACCCAAATTAAAGAATCCAGAATAGAATCACTTGCTTCTGGACACAAACTCTTTATGTCATCCAATGAACTATCCAGATCCAATGGAGTTGGCTTCCTAGTCAATAAATCTCTTTTGAATGCGATACAACACTATGAACCTATCTCAGATCGACTGGCTCTGAAGGGGATATTTGCCAGATTTATTTTCATACAATGCTACTTTCCAACCTCTTCACATCTTGAAGAAGAATTTGACAAACTATATGACCAAATCTAAGAAATCCTAGATAGAACACCAAAACGAGATCATGTTTTTGTCATGGGAGACTTCAATTGTCAAGTCGGAAATCTCCATTACAACTATCCGGATGTTATTGGGAATCACAAAATTGGAAATGCAAACAAGAAGTTCATCATTTGGACATACCCTGATGGAAGGACGAAAAATCAGATTGACTTTATTTTAACCCGCAAATCCAAAGTCCGGCAGAAGGTTCTTGATAGTGGGCCCATCAGCAAACCGGACATATCTGACCGCAAACTTGTTCGAACAAGAGTAAGGCTCTCCTGTTCATAGCCACAAAACCAATCTGGAACTCAAAGATGCAACTTTAGCACCTTAAAAGAATAACATATCAAAGATGCCTGTCAACTCAAGCTTCAAAATTGTTTTGCTCCGATTTCTGAAGTCTCAGATCCAGATTTGCTGTTTGAAAGTATCACCAATGGCATGAACGATTCTACAAATGAAGTTGTTCCTGCAGCTAAGCCTTTAGCTTCTGACTGGATGTCAAACAATACGAAACAAGCTATTGAGAACAAACATAAGATAAAAGAGAGAAAGGGTGTTCTTCCAAAGAATACAAGATAGCAAAAGCTGAGTCGAAGAAGCTCATAAGGAAAGACACAATATTTGAAATAGATAAAGACTTAATTAGTACACTATCTCCTCACAAACAGTACTATGCTGCTTTAAAAAGAATAAAATATAGAAATATAAGCTGGGGAATTAAGGATAAACACAGCAAAATCCTATATGACAGAAATGAGATTTTTGAACGGTTGGCGCAATTTTATAAACAGCTATATATTGATGATTCAACTGACACCTTTCAAGTTGATGAGGATACAGAAGACACAATACCACCCATTTTGAAAGAATAGAATGCTCTATTTCGCTTATCTTTAGAAGAGAGCAAAAGTCCTGGGCTTGATAATATTCACACTGAGTTCATGAAAGCTGGTGGAGAACCACTCCTAAATATTCTTTTGAAATTGTCCAACATGATACTTTAAACTGGTAATGCACCACAAGCTTTCAAAAATGCATTGATCGTTGTACTGCATAAAAAGAACAGTCACATGGACTGCGGAAATTATTGCTCAATCAGCCTTTTTACATCATTTTTACAAATTGTTTGTCACAGTAGTTGCAGAACGTATCAAAAGAGATCTTTATGCATCATTCCCAACTTCTTAAACTGTAGACCAACCAGAGAGAGGTATAAAAGTGAGACAAAGGTCCATTTCTAATATTTATAACAACTTTATTGGTCGTGCTCATTAATAGAGAATAAAAAGGGAGAAATTAGAAAGAAGGGTGTTAGTGAATGAACATGTCCATGAATATGGACGAAGTGGAAAGGTTAGAAAGTCCACATGATGTTAAATAAATGTCCCGTTAGTAGGGAAGAGAAAAGAGTTCATATATGAGGAATGTCCTGTTTGTAATAAAAGAGAAAGAGTTCATAAATGAAGAATGTTTGTACAGTACACAGGTGTGAAAGTTAAGCAATGTCCATGTATGTAAGTATGTGTGCATGTTGCATTAAGTAGTCCACGTGTGTCGGCAGAGGTAGCCATGGCGGAATTTTGGGCCCTCTTGTCGAAGTTTCTGTTGTGTCCCAAGAGAAGAGTTAGGGGGCTGGTCCAAGCAACGTAAATGTTGTTGACAGTGCCGTGTCTTGGCCAAGAAAAGAGTAAATGGAGAGGAAGCTATCCATTTTATAATCTCTCATCACGTGCTCAGCTTGCATGAGAGATGGCCCCTGATTGGGCAAGCCGAAAAGGAAGTTAAATGCTTGCACCAATCAGTGCTGAGCTTATGAATTAAGCACAGATTCAAAATCGTAATGCCGGCTGTCGCTGTAGTTGTACGGCTGCTACAGAAGTACTATCGAGCAAATTATGGCCCAATAGAATTCAATAATCCTGTAGTCATTGCCTTTATTGATTTTATTAAAGTGTTTGATAGCATCAAGCTTCCATCTCTTTGGAAATTTTTGGAAGAGACAAATTTGAATAAACAGTATATACACCTTTTGAAAATGACCTATGCTAATTTGAGTGCTGCAATTAAAACTGATATAGGCACATCACGCCCAATCCCAATCTTCAAGGGTGTAAAGCAAGATTATGTTCTTTCAGCAATTCTATTCTGCATCATTATGGCATCAGTTATTTGGAAAATAGAACAACAATGTAGCTCTGGTTTTTAATTGGTGGCCATCTTTTGTCTAATCTGAGCTATGCGAATGGCATAGCTGCAACCAGTAATTCCAGCTCTGATTTGCAGTTATTTCTGGATAATCTTGTGAAGTACTCAAAAGAAGTTGGTCTTTCTATTAACATGTCCAAGACTAAATGCAATACCACTAATAAAAATCAAACTCCTCTTAACATCAACATCAACATCAACATCAACATCAACGGCCAACAAATCGAACAAGTTACAGAGTTTGTTTACCTTGGACACAAGTTGTTTTCATCTAACGACGAGGAAACACCTGTAAATCACAGAATCGGCTTAGGTTGGACTTTCTTTACAAGAAACAAAACCGCCCTAATACCATACAAAATAATAGCGAAAATTTATAATGCATATGTCCGTCTTGTGGTCTTATACGGACTTGAATGCGTCAACTCGACTGTAAAATTACGTCAGGAAGTAGAAACTTTCCAAAGCCACACATGCGCTCCATTACTGATCATAAACTATCTAATCACATCAGTATCGCAGAGTTGTGAAAACTCACTGGTATCCCATCAATATCCTTTGTCATCAAATGTAGAGAGGTCCTAAGATGCCGAAAAACTTTCTATTCAAATAGCTTTTTTCCTCGGACCGCTTGTCTTTGGAATTCCCTCTCTTCTCCCTGCTTCCACGACTGTACCAACATCCAGAAATTTAAATGTAATGTGAACAAACATCTTGTTGAACAACTCCTCACTTAGGATGCTCCCTATAAATCTGGCCCCTAATCACTGTAACTTTTTACGTCTCAGGGGCCAAGTTGATGCCTTGTTTTGGGTGAAACAAAGTTTTAAAAGCAAATTTTAAAATTCTCATTGTTTTAAGTTAAACATCATTTTGGGGGGAATTACGCATTTATTTTAATTTCACTTCTGTTTCTTCTTCGTGAAACAAAAAATCAGAGTAAAAAGTCTCCCGGGCAATGCCGGATAGATGTAAGTAGTTTAAAATATGATTTTAATTATTGCACATTTCTTCTGCCAGATAAGAAACACAAAAATATCACAGTGAAAAAAACAAAACTGTTCCACGCATTAACGTGTCGAAAAAAGAGAAAACAATATTTTAACATTGTAAACTGATGTTTTATTACTTTTTTGTAACAATGTTATAACAAAAATGTCTTAATATAGAAATGATTTCAGATACAATGCAACACGTTCATCTTTTTACAATGAAAATGATATTCGTTAAGCCAAGTTTTAGTCCATTTTACTAAAAAGAACATTTTTCACGAACAAAAGAAAATTAAAAAAAACGAGATTGATAATAGCATTTTATAACGAAAAGCAAGACTGTGTTCAAATGGTATGAACAGGATTAGTTATTAGTGACAGTCATCAATATAGACGTTTTTTCTGAAAAGAGGTTTCGAACCAGGAAGGAGGGGGGGGGGGGGTAAAGAATATGGAGATTAAAATCAAAATATGTATTTAGACACTGGAAGGCTGCTGAGGTTAATATTTTAAAAAGGTAAAAGAAAACAGTTAAAAAAAGAAAAGAAAAAAAAGAAGAAAAGTTTCTTAAAAGTTTGTAAAAAAAGTTTAAAATTAAGCTAAAAAAAGTAAAAAAAAAAAAATTTAGAATATTAAATAATTTAAATACACCAGCAAGGGAAATAAGTTTCTCTAGATTTTCTTGCAATACAAATATTAAATAATTAACTGTCTCTTTTTACTCATTAATGCACACAGTGTGTGGAAAGTAACTAATAATTTATTACTGAAATATAATTCTTATAAGAAATGAATATAAGAAAGTGTACAGCATGGGGTTTTATTTTATTTAGAATTCAGTATGGGCGCCAGTATTCGGCACCAGCTTCTCACACCGCCTGGGTACTGCATCAACTAATTTCACAAGTAATTCATTTCTTTTAACTAGTTGAATGATAATGAATACTATGAGAGGATTGAAAATCTCCACATACCACTCACTCAAAACAACAGCCGACTCAGAGAACAGCAAGTCCTTAAATTCCATGAACAGTGTTTCTGAAAAATTTGTTTTCAACTGTCAGCTATCCATCTCAGTAACTCTTATCCTCGAGTGTTTTTTTGCCTTTATAAAGGATGACTCATTAGTAAATAAAAACTTAAAAAACTAAAATTCCTTATGAAATCAGTTGATGCAACTTCCAGGTGGCAAATGCTGGCACCCATATTGAATTCTAAATCAAACCCTATGCTATACACTTTCTTATTGTATTCATTTTTTGTGAGAACTTTATTTCAGGAATAAATTACGCTCACTTGATAGAGAGTAACTTTCCACGCAGCTGCTATTATTTCTTTTTACTAAGAAAAACATTTGGATTTTTAAATTCTTTCTCAGAAATGTGTTTATTGTTCTCTCCATTTGCTACAAATAGAAAGAATGGAACTTTTACGAGTTTAAGGAATTCTATCCGTGATATCTCAAGTTACAGCAGTTTTAAAATGAAAGTAAAAAAAAGTTGAGTCTTTTTTCTTGGGAACAAGTCTACAGATTTGGTCAACTAAGCACCAATAAAGGAGTCAACAAAACGCAATGGAATCCATAAAAACATAGCAGTTAAATCAGGCTTTTCACGTCAGATGTTACAATATTAATAAATAATTCTCGATACATTTTATTTACAATATAAATTGCATTTTTTGCCAGCAGTTGGTTTCTTTGGAAATTACCAAAAGAAGGTATTCAGGAGTAAACATGCCTGTATCATAGTCTGAGCATAATCTAACTTGGATATTTATTTTTGCTAACCATGGTAAACGAACATACACTACAGTGACCCCCAATAAAGGAGGCAATGACTGATAGTACACTAAGCCCGTCTCTCTCAAAAAAGAAGAATGTAATCCTGGAAGAATGGTATCATGAAGAACAAACATATACTATATTCCCCCCTCAAAGAGGAAGTATTGTCTGGAAGGAATATATGATGACAAATGAAAATATACTACACTACCTCCAAAGAAGGAGGTAAATCCTGGGATAATTCCCCCTCCACCTAAAGAAAAGGAGGTGGTAATGCCTGGTAGAATGGTATCATGATAACAGAACAGATACTACACTAACCCCTCTAAAATAAAGAGGAGGTAATACTTGGGAGGATCTCCCCATAAAAGGAGAAGGTAATGCCTGCGAGTATGGTATAATGTCAATAAAAAAGATACTACACTACCCCCACACAATAAGAAGGAGGAGGTAATTCTTGGGAAGAAGGTCTTATGACAACAAAACCGATATTACACTACCTACCCTCATTCAAAGATAAATCAATAATAGATTAAATCATTTTTTTTCATTGAGTCTAAAATACAGCCTAGTCATAAAAGCATTATTTGTTATGGTTCCTTGGTCTTTTGGCTTAGATCAAATCCCAGTGACATCAGACAATTTACCATCGACAAAACTTTTGTGTTTAATATATATATATATTAGTGCGTCGGGGTATGTTAAAAATATGTAATATGAAAAATATAGTGCCTATCTCCCCACCCCAAGACCTTTCCAATTATTATTAAATGTAATTCTTTATAACATATAGCAATTTAACAACCTCCTCCTCACAGATATATTATACATATCACCGCCACATCTCTCCTACCAACCCAAATATAACTGCTCGCACTCCCATAACCCCTACCTATCACAAATAACAAATTATTAGATACCTCATTATATTCGATTTTTTAAAATTATTAAATACTAGCAAATATATGTTCCCTCCAGTTGCATATTTTTGCTAAGCTGAGAAGATGATATCATTATGAACTAACTACATACACTGGCCCCAAAGGAGGAGGTAATGACTAAAAGGATGATATAATGACGAACGAACACCCTCCCCTCCCCCCCCCCCCCAAAAAGTAGGAGTTAATGCCTGGGAGCATGATATCATGACAACAGAATAGATAATACACTACCCCCCCCCCACAAATAAGGAGAAGGTCATGGAATCGTGAGGAACGAACGTATACTATACTGCCTCCCCTTCAAAAGAGGAGGTAATGCCCGGGAGGAAGGTATCGTAATGAATGAAAATATACTACACAGAATTAAATAAGCATAAACTGTTTTAATATAGTTAGGATATGTGGAAAAAATTCGCTTGCCATTTTTTTAATGTTATCTAAATGATAACATTAAAAAATGGCAAGTTTCATTGTCCACGTGAAACGCCGAAATAAAATTTGGGCGAAAAAATATAGTCGCCATCTTTATAAAAAAAGAAATATGCTAGCTAAGGAAGAACAATAACTTCTTTTCATGATTTTCTAGTTAAAAATGGCATGTTTATAAACTTGAGTTATCGTTCTCTTAGCTAGCCTCTTTTTCGACTTGGTGATGGTGACTATATTTTTCTGACCTGACTTTTATTTCAGCGTTTTACATGTACGGTTAAACTTGGCATAACAAAAGCAAACATTAAAAACCCTAAGTTGTTTATTTTTACTAAAACATGGTTTAAGTTTTTTAAAAAATGAGTTGTTTATGAGTAATGCCGAAACTTACTTCACTCTAAATAATTTACATGACTGAAATAGTAATTAACCCCAAATAAAGAGTATTTTCAGAGTCCTATTTCAGTCGCATAAATTTAAAGAAAATAAGAGAAAAGCCAGAATGGCTGTTTTTTTTTTTAATTTATTATTGGGGGAGAGGAGAAATATTGATAACAGGATTTATTAAGAAGTGAAATAAAACTTTAAATAAAAAAACTTACAATTTAAACAGAAAATTCAATTTTATTGGTTTGCATTGTAAGTGAAAAACGTTTTTATTTCAGCCTATGTATATTTATAATTTTTCAGAAAAAATGTTGAGCTCTTACTGGGGAGGTAATTCCTGTGAGGACGGTACTATGACAACAGATCCGATACTACACTACCCACCTCCTTTAAAAGATATTCCGATTAAATCGAGTTTTTTTTTATTCATTTAAAAATGCCTAGTCACAAAACAATTTTTTTAGTGTTCTTTGGCCTTTTAGCTAAGATCAAAGTGTAGTATTTATTCTCACATTTCAGCGACATTTTAAATTTTACTTAATGCCGGAAGTAAATTATCTCCCTTAAAAATGAAATTCCAAAAAAGTTTTTAACCACTATTTTTAAAAATAAAATCTCTCTTATTACAATTATTAATATAATTATATATAGTTCTATCGATAAAACGATTACATATACAGAAGAAAATGTGGCAATATAAATTAGAAATGTATATTAAAGAATATTAATTTGTTAGAAACTTTAAAATAAATATGCAAATGAGTAATACTGAAATTTGTTTGAGGCAGTTTGGAGATTGTGGGGGATGCCAACGCACTCTATTCCTCTTAAATATTGAAGAAAAACGAGCAAGAAAACGTCAACATTCAACACAAATGAAGGGCAAATAAAATATCCAATACGCAAACATTTATATTAACAACAACAATTTATTTTGTATTTTTACACATAAAAATTATGTTCCATATTTGACGAAAGTCTTTTAGTGTCTTTTGGATAAATGTCTCTTTGACGGCTTGAAAGAAATAGTGTCTTTTTGTTATCTAAAGCAATGTCTCTTTAAATAAGTTTTGTAAGAAGAAAGACGCACGTGTGTGCGTGTGTACGTGTGTGCGTGTGTAATTGAAAAGAGAGAAAGAAAATGACAAGCTTACTATGTGTGTCCAGCAGTCAGAAAAGGGGAGAAGGAATCTTTTGACGCGACAGGTAGTCGTCGCATCGTCTTGCGACTGGCCGATGGAGCGAAACAATTCTCCCTGCTGGAGGCAAGAGTGGTGAGGGGCTGAAAAGAAGGAGAGAGACGAAGCGCCAGTGTCGTTCTGTCGAGGCTGGTCGAGTAGGCAAGAGGATGATTTCCGTTTGCAATGGTTTTTATAGTCCGAAGGGCAGATAACTCTGGTGTCGCTTTCCAGCGCCACCTGTTGGTGAAAAGGCGACACCTAACGGCCAACCGGTATAGTTATGTTTTGAAAGGGAGGTCGTACTTGTCTCCCCTTAGTTATATGGATGTCAATCCGATAAGATAAATATATATACGGTATATTAAAGTACTCTGAGTCTTTCCCCACCTTCCAGCCTCATGTCACATGTTGCTGCGGTGGAAAGCAATTATATACCTGGTGTCTTTAGAATTAAATAACCATAACCGATTTTGATGTTAATATAGTTAGAATAGATGGAAAACATTTTGCGCTTATATATATATATATATCAATTATAATAATAGTACTATCGATAAAACGATTGTGTATGTAGAAGAAAATTTGACAATACAAAGTAGAAAGGTATATTACAGGATATTAGTTTATTAAAAACTTAAAAATAAATAAATATGCAAATGAGCAAAATCGAGATTTGTTTGAGTGAGTTGGAGATGCCTATATATAGGATATTTCAATATATTCTTATATCATTAGAATTAGATAAGTCTAACGTGTTTTGATGTTAATATAGTTAGGATATATGGAAAAAAACTTTCGTATTTATCTATTTAGATTTAGATATTAAATACATAGAAATATATTTATCGAATACCCTTAAATAAAAAATTATATATATATATATATATATATATATATATATATATATATATATATATATATATATGACCAAGATTTAAACATAACCGATTCACACAGACCCTCCGATAAGCTCATAAAAGTTATTAGATTAAAGTTAACAGACTTAATTAAATAGGAGGACCCCATACGGTCATTAAATATATTATGATGATAGCAAACCTATTTTGACACATCCACTTAATATGATACCCCTTAGGACATTTTTTCATTGATGAGGATACCCCCTCCATTAACACCAAGCCTCCACATAGCTCATAGACTACAAATATAACAACAGTTTTACACTCAAATATAAGCACCCCTCCCAATAAAAAATAATATAAATATAACACTTAAACCCTTTAATAACAGGAATATACCTCCACCAAGATTCTAACCCACTCACCGACCAATAAACTACACCACACCACACACCATCACCCCTAAATAAGAATATACTATTGAAGCAGGGAAACATACCGCATCCGTTATCAACAATAAAATTATTCTAAATAATACTTAGTTACGATTAAGACCCATTTAAACATACAGTCCACCCCTATTGACTCGGTACTTTCTCCAAAAGGGACGCTTGAGCGAATTCACCGGAAGATGTTACCAGTGATCGTAGAACTCGATTCTTTGATTTGTTTTCATTTCATGAGTCACTGATGATTTGAATGGACTCTAACGCTCTTTTTAAATGGTAAAAGGTCAATCCATGTCAATTAAACCATGGTACGTCTCTGAAATATGTAACATATAGTTTTTAAATAAATAATTTGTATATATACATAAGAAATATGACAAATCAAATTACAAATGTACATTGCAGAATATTAATTTATTAGAAACTCTTTATAATATGTCAATTAAGAATACCTATAAGTGTTTGCAGATTACTATATATACAGTATTTCAAAATGTTATATTGTACCATAGAATTAAATAAGGACAATCTGTTTTGATGTTAATATAGTTAGGATAGGTGGAAAACAACTTTATTCGGCACTTCTGCCGTATATATGAAGCAGCTGTCGATTAAGAAATCGAAATTGAAGAGTTCCGTTTTTTTTCTCCAAATACCATTCATTCAGAATTCACCGGAAGTTGAATTTAGTATTTAGAAAATGGAGTTAAATGAGATTAATCTTCAGGACATTGGTAATTTAATGAACCAGCCGCAAAAAACAATAGATTTTTTACAGGCACACCGCCTGATTTCTTAGGGTTAGGGTTAGGGTTTAGGGTTAGGGTTAGGGTTAGGGTTTAGGGTTAGGGTTAGGGTTTAGGGTTAGGGTTAGGGTTAGGGTTAGGGTTTAGGATTAGGGTTAGGGTTAGGGTTAGGGTTTAGGGTTAGGGTTAGGGTTAGGTTTAGGGTTAGGGTTTTTTATTTAAATTTTTTTTACTTCATATAATAAAAAAAAGAAATTGTTAATTGTTTCTTGTTACCCAAAAACAAATCAGTCTTGCATTTTTTTTTATGTTGTAAAAAATCACTTCCGGTTGAATTACCTCCCTTTATTTTCAGTAGAAGGACAGAAAATCTGCTGCTTCATATATACGGCAGAAGTGCCCTTTATTCATTTAGAAGAAAACTAAACTCTACAAAATCGGAACAGAATCAATTTCTCAAAAGCAACCATTTACATCTGATTCCAAAACCGAGCTGACTTAAGATTTTGTACACATAAAGGACTCAATATCTTTTTTAGATAGAGATTTGTGACAATAATAAATGCGACTTATCTTAAAACTTACATTCTTAAGTGTTCAGATAACCAAATATATATATATATATATATATATATATATATATATATAAGAAAATAATCTACAAGAAAATAACTTCAAAGACATCTATAGACTCACTGGCGCATTTAAAGACATTTGGTGCCAAATTGTCTGTCTTCTGCCTTAAGAAAACTGTCCCATCAAAAATTTAACACATAGATGTGAAAAAACCCGCAAAAGTTCAGTTTCTGTTTCCATGTGTAACTTTCTCGTTCTTTCTCCCTCTCTCTCCCTCTTTCTCTCTCTCCCTCTCTTCCCCTCTCTCTCTTCCTCTCTCTCTCACTCTCTCTCATATACATTTACCAGAGATAATTTAAAAAAATAATTCAGAGTAAACTCTGAGACTTTCTTTACTTTTCCTTTATATTGCTGAATAAAAAACTAATGTTTAAATAAAAATCAAATAATTTTGGAGCGAGGAGTGCGGAGTGATAAAACCACGGCTCTTTAGTCCCAAATGGAGTTGCTCCTGCTCAACTCCCGCTGAGTATAAAATAAGGCCTTCTCTCCTTCGCTCCAGCAATAAAGGAGCATGCTCCTGGAGCGCACTTCTTTTGGGAGGACTTTATAAAGGCCTATATATATATATATATATATATATATATATATATATATATATATATTCACCCATTTCGCTCGGTATTCACCCAAATGTTCGATAAAATCGATTTTTTGGGTGAAATGGTACATTTTGTTCTGGCAAAAAATTATAATTTATTTCTGAGCATATATCAAATTGAACTTTTATGCCACATTTATACCCGTCGTCTTTTCGGTGACATTTTGTTATTCTTAAATTCACGACTAGTATGTTTTAACCTTTTCATGTTTGCTTTTAAATTCGTTAAATTCCGTTAAAACTTGCTTTTGTAAATAGAATGTTCAAAGTTTGTTTTTTGTGTTTAATAAAATGTTAAAACAGTAAAAATATCTTTAGTCCAAGGAAAAATATATTTAGTCCAAGGAAAAATATCTTTAGTCTAAGGAAAAACCAATAAAACCCAACATAGCCGCCAGCGATTAAAACCGGGAATTAATGTTAGATTCTCAACACTTTAAAACGTAAATGAGAATTTTATTTCAGGACCAAAAATATAATTAAGACCAACAATCAGTTTCATCCAAAATTTGGGCGAATACCAAGCGAAATGAGCGAAAGAAAACAGCTGTCCATATTCTACAATAAAACCGATGTTTAAACTTAATTAAATTAAAGAAAATATCTTACATTTTAATTTAAAAAAGCAAATAATTAGACTTTCTGACTAATTTGTTGTCTTTAGAACTGAAAGTAGCATAGATATATTTCTTAATCTTAAAAAATCTATTATCGAATATTAAAATTGTAAACAGTTTGTTTTTGTTAGAGATTTCAAATATAGACGTTTTCACCTTTTTTATTCAAATTTTTAATTTTAATAAATGTTTTTTCCCGACCTAGGAAAACTTACTCCAGTTAATTTTTCGGTGGAGGAAAATTTGACCCGATATTTTTTCAACTCCCAAGGTCTAGGCCAGATATTAAATTTTAAGACATTAAATGGATCTCTGAATTGTTTATTGACAATTTATTGATATTTTTTGGCAAACTTATGAGCATTTTTTTTTATTCAATCTTTAAAAAATTGTACTATTGAAAAGAAAATAGATAAATCGATTTGTTTGAAAGTACTTGCGCGTTTCTCTGTTGTAAATAATAATATACATTATACAATATAGTTACGTTCGTAAAACAAACAAATATTAAACAAGAGTACAACGATTAATGTTGCCCTAGCTGTCTCTCCTCTCCCATAGAAATGTTTTCTTTAAAAGAAAAAATCACTAATAATGTGTAAAAGTAAAACTTT
Source organism: Sepiola atlantica (assembly GCA_963556195.1). NCBI lineage: Eukaryota > Metazoa > Mollusca > Cephalopoda > Sepiida > Sepiolidae > Sepiola > Sepiola atlantica. The sequence goes on along the minus strand of OY744529.1, from coordinate 62,051,842 downwards.
ATTTACTTAAAACAAATCTAAATATATCGGGACAAATTTTTCTTTCCTGAAAAAATAGGTTGTTAATGTAATGAATATTAAAATTGTTTTAAAATACTTCAGGGATTTTTCTATTTCTATTTTATACTTCAGGAAACGAAAATTTACGTATAATCCTATCCTATACATGTTCTCCTATAGCTCTCAAAATATTAGCGATATTTTGTCAAATATTATCTTACGGTCTTACACTTAAAGGGACATCTCAACCCATATTGACGAGA